>CM019149.1:106712416-106834083 GCA_009733165.1 Naja naja
GACATACAAACAACAAAGTAATAAATCATAAATCTTAAGATACAATCATAAATCATAAGTTACAATCATAAATCATAAGGTACCAAAAGGAGAAAGTAATAGGAAAGATAAGAAGGATAATAGCAATACAGCCTACTAGATGTCTTGGATTAAGTCACGTCCTCTCCTAACAGTCACATGGGATCCAGTTAACAACAAAAAGTGCCATATACCACCACACTTTACAACTGCATTGCTTAGCTATGGAAATTCTGCTCCCAAGTACTGTCATTAACCAAGGATTATTTGTAAGATCAATTTGTAATCAATGTATTCAATTTAATTTGTAACCTATGTCTGTACCTTGTTTCACCCTTTCCCCTCACCTCATCCCAATTTAAATTCTACACCAGGTTAGCAAGTAAGGTGAGTTTACGCTGCATCATTTTACTCCATCCTTCCGACAAGTGTGCTGTATGTCACAAAAAAAATTATGACTTTTAATAAAATGTGTGAATTTGAAAGAGTGATATTTCTATTTATTTTTGGCTACCAAAGACTAGGACAGCTCTCCTCCTGTAATGTCCAGAATGCTGTTAGACTTCAAACTTTTTTAAAAGTCTGTTTTGGAGATATAGAAGCAAGCTGCTGTTAGATTTGCATGAAGAGTCAGATGCGGAGTGCTTCAGTGAAGAGTTTATTAGTGACTACAGCTCATAACAGACCCAATTTGGCTGGGCTGCAGCTGCTACTTATAGCCAGCAGCCACAGTTGCCAGCCAATCAGAGTGCAGGGTTTTCCCACACTTTTTAAACCAATCATTTCTGACATTTTACAAGAACAGTTCAAACTTAACCAATGACATTCAAACCTGCATACATAACACCCCTCCCCACTAGGTTCAGTCCATACTCAAACCCCAACCTATCTAATGTATTCTTTTAAATAGGTGGGGCTCTTATGTGTACATTGAGACCTTCGTGGTTCAGAAGTTTTAACGTTCTCACCCAGTGAGAGGAGAAATGTGTCTGTTGACATTTCCCTAGTTGGACTTCCTGTGAAAGAAGATCCTGTTTGATTGTTAGAATCTGGTCTCTCCTCCCAACACATCTCCAGCCCAATGTCAGCACCCAAGTCAGGTAGTGATGTGCAATCTTCCACTTGTAAGGATGGATTTTGGCATTGTGACAGGTTTTGGGATGGTTCCTGTCGTAATGGCTCGTTACACATGGGGTTGATTCTTGTTTGCTGATTATCCTCATGTTCCCCCCCTCCCACCTAGAAAAGGCATTAGGTATGGGAACTAGAGAGGAATAATTGCGATGTTCCTGAGGTAACCTGGACCTAAGCTGATCAATTGCCTGCTCCAGAGGACTCCATGCTCTGTTTGTACCCTGTAAGAACGAGGGCCTGTGATTTGAGTTATTTCAGCAGGAATCCATGAAGGCTCACCCATAAGGTTCTTAGCATAAACAGAATCACCCACACTGAACGTGCGAACTTTGCTAGTGGAGTCAAATGGTGCGTTGGGTGGGTAAGTGGGATGAAGGCGGTCAAGGGAAGACCTAAGTTTCCTACCCATCAACAACTCTGCTGGGAATAAGTTAGTTGATGGGTTAGGAGCGATGTGCTGAACACTAAGAAGTTTTTCAACTTTCTCAGTGATGTCCCCAGGACCCAATTGCTGAAGCTTTTCCTTGGTAAATCGTACCATTCGTCCAGCCCAGCCGTTAGCCGAAGGATGCCCAGGGGCTGTCAGGGCATGTCTGATACCCAGTTGTGCTAGATAGGATTCAAAAAGGTTGGATGTAAATTGAGGGCCATTGTCAGAGACAAGAACATCAGGTAACCCATGGGTTACAAAAGCTTTTAAGCTGCTTGATTACAGCATCAGTTGTGGTGGATGCCATAGGGATTACCTCTAGCCATTTGGAATATGCATCTACTATAATAAGGAAGTTGTGCCCTCTGGTAGGGCCAGTAAAATCAATGTGAATCCTAGACCATGGGCCCCTAGGACATTCCCATTCCTGTTTGGGGCGAGAGGTGGGGCAGGCCTGACTACCTGACAGTTGGGACAAGATGCAACCCAGTTTTCAACCATTTTGTCAATACCTGGCCACCATACATAACTCCTGGCCAATCCCTTCATCCTTACAATACCAGGATGACCCTCATGTAACATTTCCAAAACCCTCTTTGCAGTTTTGCAGGAATAACCACCCTGTTACCCCACAAAATACATCCTCTTAATACAGATAATTCAGTTTGCCTGGATTTAAAAGGTTGGGCAAGGTGAGGTAGATCTTGAAGAGGCCAACCTTTCTTAATCCAGCCTATAATAGGAGCCAATAAAGTGTCTTTGGCAGTCTCTCTGGCAATTTCAGCAGCGTGTACTGGAACCTTGGCAACAGTTTCTAGAAAAAAGGTGTGTGCCTCAGGTTCAAAGTCCTCCTTGTGACAAGGAAGTGGGCAACGACTCAAGGCACCAGCATGTCCAATGTCCTTGCCAGGCTTGTGGATAAGTTTGTATGAATAAGCAGCAAGAAATTCAGTCCACCTCAGCATTCTTGGTGACAGGATAGTGGGTGTAGGTTTGTCTCCTGCCACAATGCCTAACAAAGGTTTGTGATCTGTGACAATGGTAAATGTTCTCCCATATAGATACTCATGGATTTCTTGACAGCTGCTATGATTGCCAAGGCTTCCTTGTCCAGTTGGCTGTAGTTCCTCTCTGCTTTAGTCAAGGTGCGAGAGTAAAATGCAATAGGGGCTTCCTTCCCACTGGGAAGCCTGTGGCTCAAACCCCGCCCCCCACTCCAAAGGGGGATGCATCACAAGTCAGTACAACAGCTAAATTCTCAGAGAACTGTATGAGTACAGCATCAGACGTGATTAGTCTTTTAATACTGTTAAATGCTGATTGTTCCTTCCTGCCCCAGACCCAAACAGACTTTTTGTCAAGTAATCTGTGTAATGGTTCTGCAATGGTTGCCTTCTGGGGTAGGAACAGGTGATAAAAGTTAATAAGTTCAAGGAAAGCTTGCAAATCTGTTTTGCATTTTGGTCTAGGGGCTTCTTTGATTGCTTGAACCTTGGCATCTGTAGGGTGGATGTCATGCTTGTCAATCATATAGACCAAGAACTCAACCTTGTCAGTTCTAAGAGTGCATTTTTCTTCCTTGACTTTTAACCCCGCTTTTTGGAATCTGGTAAGGACTTCTCTGAGTCTCTCTTCTAACTGTCATTTTCAGCAGAGATTAACACATCATCAAAGTAAGGCACTACCCCTGGCAGTCCTTGGAGCATCCTTTCCATAAGGCTTTGGAAGATGCCTGGTGCCACGCTTACTCCAAACTGTAACCTTTTACATTTGAAGGCACCTCTATGAGTCACAATGGTTTGGGCCTCTGCAGTGGCATCATCAACTGTTAGTTGTTGATATGCCTGGGCCAGATCCAATTTGGCAAAGACTGTGCCCCTGCCAAGTGAATGTAATAAATGATGCACCACTGGAACTGGATATGCGCTCTGCTGAAGCGCATGGTTCAATGTCCCCTTATAGTCTCCACAGATTCTTACTGACCCATCAGTCTTGACTGTTGTGACTATGGGTGTCTCCCATCTGGAGTGGTCAGTGGGCTCTAAAACTCATTGAGCTATTAGTTTATCTAATTGTGCATCAATTTTTTCCTTTAAGGCAAATGGGACCCTTCTCGGCTTTAAATGAATTGGGGGCACCTTGGGATCTAGGTTGAAAGTGATAGGGGTCCCCATATACTTGCCCAATCGTCGCTGAAGACCTCTGGAAACTCAGACTTCAAGGCCTCCTCCCATTCAGTGTTGCTCACGTGATTGATGCCAGTCACCTCGATGCCTAGTGGATTGAACCACTCAAGTCCCAGCAAGCTTGGGCGGTCCTTGTCCATGATGGTCAGGGGCAAACGTTTGGTGTGGCCTTGAACTTCACGTTGAATTCTCTTGTTCCAACTACTGGAATCTTGTTCCCTTGGTAGTCTTTAAGAGTCAGTGCTTGCTTCTGGAAATGCTTCTTCTGAATGTTGGGAATAGCCTGTGAATAGTGTCCCATGACACCATAGATAAATAGGAGCCTGAGTCCACTTCCATTTGGCAAGGCCTTCCTTCAATTAGTACCTTCACATGTACTTTTCTGCTTCTTAAGGGTGAAGAATGACCAATAGTGACTGTTTGATGATTTTCATTCTTCCCATTTGCTTCTGTGTTGCGCCCCATTTTCTCACTGAAGTTGTTATGCTTGAATTCTTTGTCAGGAAACTCCTTTCTGCTTGGTGGAGTTCTGGATGATTTGCAGACTCTTGCTAGGTGACCTCTTTTTTCAACGGAGGCAGGTGGTATCAAAAAACTTGCATTCAGTGCATGGGTGCCCCCCACAACCTCTGCAATAAAAGTCTTGTCTCTTTCTTCCAAGGTCTTTCCGTTTCTTCTCCATTCTGAGTCTATAAATTCCTTCCTCCACCTCACTACAGTCTGAATCAGAATCTATTTGCTCGCAATGGGTTGTTGTGGATTTTTCCACATCAGGATGGCTTGCGGCCTTGTTAATTTTCTTCATGGCTGCTGCTGAGGACTTGGTAGCTTCCACTGAAGAAGCTTCTTCTATGGCCTCCTTAAGCGTGATCTTAGGTTTCATTAATAATTTCCTCTGTAAAACCTTGTCTTTTAGGCCTAGAACAAATTGATCGCACATGGTCTCTTCTAAGTTGATAAATTCACATGCACCCCCAATGTCCCTTAAACTTGCCACGAAGTCATTAACGTTTTTGCTTTCCCCTTGATCCCGACGGTAGAATTCGTGTCTCTTAATGAGGCACGATACTTGTGGCGCGTAATGGGCTCTTAATACCTTTTCTAAGTTGGGCCAGTCCATTACCTTCACATCTGCAGCTCCCGCCAATGCCTTCGCCATCTTGAAAACGGCCGGACCGCAGTGGGTGAGCAAGACCGCCCTCTTCCGCTTCTCGGAAATGTCGGCGAGATCGTTTCCCTCCAAATACATTTGGAAACTATCTGCATACGAGTCCCAGTCTTCTGCCATCGGATCGAACGGGGCTGGGGGCATGTTCAGCGCAGCCATCTCTCTCAGCTTGTTCTCCACGTTGTCTTCTCTTCGGGAAGGATTCCACCTTCATCGCCAGTGTTAGATTTGCATGAAGAGTCAGACGCGGAGTGCTTCAGTGAAGAGTTTATTAGTGACTACAGCTCATAACAGACCCAATTTGGCTGGGCTGCGGCTGCTACTTATAGCCAGCAGCCACAGTTGCCAGCCAATCAGAGTGCAGGGTTTTCCTGCACTTTTTAAACCAATCATTTCTGACATTTTACAAGAACAGTTCAAACTTAACCAATGACATTCAAACCTGCATACATAACAGCTGTCGTGGCTTTCTTTGGAATGAAATGAAGCAATCCCAAAAAATGATTTCTGCCTCAGCACTCATGAGTGAATTGAGTCCACTTATATTTGATTCAATACTTGTGCAGTTATAAACATCTGATAAAGATACATACCCATCCCAAGAAAGTTCTGGAAAGTTAAGTACAAAATTCTGCATTTTGGAGGAAGTCAGAAGCCCATACCATACTATACCATACCAGCCCATACCATTGTGGTATTTATAGATATTTAAGAATGTCCACCAACAAACTTGGTACATTGTAAATGCAAAAACGTGTTACACTGGTATGACCTAGTCATGACCTAGTCAGCCATCCCTCATTTTTATTTTTAATGTTCCCATGTGGATGCCACATAGATGGGAATCTGAAAAACAAATTGTAAAATCTATTTTACCATATTCAACAAGATTACATTTTTTAAAAAGAAACAAATCCAATCAAGACTGGAATCACAGCATGTGTGGGATAGATAATAATCTTTTCCCTCTGCTTCATACTCTCAATGAAAATTGTTCTCTATAATTGCAACGTTGTGTGTTACTTTATGTTCTTAAGCTTGCTTTTATATTTATCCTTTTTCCCCCTCTGTTCAATCTTGTCTGATTCTCAGAGATTGTAGGAGTAAGTCCCTGTAGTTTTCTTGGTAACAGTTTTTCAGAAGTGATTTGCTGTTGCCTCTTTTCTTAGGCTGAAAGAAAATTATTGTTCTAAGGTCACCTAGCTTTATGTCTAAGGCAGGAATAGAACTCCTGGTTTCTGAGCCATGGTGGTAGAGTGGTTAGAATGCATTATTACAAACCAACTCTGCCCACAGCCAGGAGTTTGATCCTGGCTGGCTCAAGGTTGACTCAGCCTTCCATCCTTCCAATGAGGACCCAGATTGTTGGGGACAATATGCTGATAATGTAAACGATTTAGAGAGGGCTATAAAGCACTGTGAAGCAGCATATAAGTCTACGTGCTATTCTATTTCTAGCCTGATTCTCAAGCACAACACTAAACTAGCTCTTTATCCTCTAGCATTTTATAAAAGGGTTTGCATTTCCAGTATATTGTCATCTTTTATCTTTCAATTCTTTCACCATTTCCCTCAGGAAAAAAAAACTGAAGTGAAAAGTGGCTTTTCCAATTTTGGAAAGCAATACAAATGAATATGTGCATTTTTATTACCAGGTCATATTGTCTGGCCTTTCTTTCTAGTCATCGATTATTGCAAGGCTACATATAAGGTACATTGCCCTTTTACTATATTTTAGGAGAAGGAGAAATGAAAATCATGTTCAAGCTTTCTTGGCATTCACTCGGGTTTTTTTCCCAAGCAGCAACCAGGTGCAGGCAATCCCAACCACCTGCTCTTTATATGCTAGGCACACAATAGAATCAAGAAGCCAATCTCAACATTTTTCAAGTAATCAAGCGCAACAGGATATGTGTGCCTTCTTGAAAAGATGACACCACGGCGATTTTTTAACAACAACAACACAAAGAAAACCCCAGAATGTATCATATCAGCAGAGGGAAATGAAAAAGAAAGGGCTACAGATGAGAAAATGTACATGTGTGCCAAGTGATTTTCTTTGGATAAAAGGAGAGTGTTTCAATGCAGCTTTGCAAATTCTCCAAACAATTGGTCTTTCTCTCTTTTTTGGCGATAAACTTTGGCCTTCATTCACATGAATGTATTGCAGGAGGACGGTGCCCTCTTCACTGCAATTTGAACCAGTGATTATCAGTTTGAAAACCTTGAGTGCTCTGGCATCAGTCTGGGTTAATTACTCAGGTTTCTGTCCAAGTCCTTTTCCAAGGTCTTATTACACACAGAGGAGAATGTATCTTACTGTTATGTATGCAGGTTTGAATGTCATTGGTTTAGTTTGAACTGTTCTTGTAAAATGTCAAATATGATTGGTTTAAAAAGTGCGGGAAAAACCCTGCACTCTGATTGGCTGGCAACTGCGGCTGCTGGCTATAAGTAGCAGCCACAGCCCAGCCAAAGCGGGTCCGTTCTGAGCTGTAGTCACTAATAAACTCTTCACTGAAGCACTCCACGTCTAACTCTTCATGCAAATCTAACACTTACCAATGAAGGGGCTGTGATGCTGGAATGCTTCTTCTAGCTAAACTATGAAGGGAAAGCAAAGAGCAATGCATTATATTTGCCACCTGCAGGCTTCCCATAAAACTGCCCTCATGATGGTTTAATCTCCCATTGGCCTGTCAGAGCACCTTAGCAACATAACCGCTTAAGTTCCACAATAGCTGCTTTTCCTCCTTTCTCCTGAAAGCAAGCGATACTGAAGCACCCGCTAACCTTTCCACTGCTCTCTGAGTGTTTGTTACAATCCAATGTTTCCACTATTGCAGACCCGTCAAATTCCTCTTCCTTCTCTGCAGATTGCATGTCCCTTGGGTTTTCAAGACTTTCCGCTGTTGACAAAAGGATAAAGAGGACCAGCACTGATGTAAAAGCAAAAACAGTTCTGTAATAGGATGCCAGCTTAAAATCAGGGAGGTTTCCTCAGCCCCAAAGCAATAATCTTCCTATTTGGATTATCACTCAGACTGATGCAGAAGTACAGCAGATATTTGAATATTGTTTTAATATATTTGTCAAGGCTGAGGTCTATTAAATCGTCATCCATCAAAGATTGCATAAATGAGAGAATCCAGCTTGTCAGCTATCGAGAGCAAGATAATAGATCTTTGCAGGTATTCTCTACTTTACAAGAGAAAAAGGGAAGCCAACTAGAAAAGTTAAAGATGTGGTATTGTGAATATAGAAGTCACACAGAAAAGTGGACACAATCTTGTGATTCTTTCTTACCTGCAGGGTGTGGCCTTTATCATGTATCTCTTGATTTTAACTCCCTTACAGAAATCCCGGGGGAGAATTTCCTTGAGGCATCATCTTTTCTTACGAGACATTCCTGAACGACATTTCCTTTGCCTTTGTGTAGTTAGAATTATAGGAGGACAATTACTGGCCACATGGGTGTTCTTTCTGCCACTTGTTTATTTCCTTGATTATATGCTATCTCTCAGCATGGTTTATTGTTCCAAATAACATAGAAGTTACTAACACTGCAGCTCATATTCAGGAGTAAATGCAGCCTGAAAACTACTGTACCCACCACCGTCATGAGCCCTTACATACTGTGCAAAAAATCAGGGGAAACACCTCAGCGAGGTTGATGGTGATAATATGTTGTGCTACTTTTCAACCCTTCATTGCTTTGGAGATTTAGCATGCTTGAATTGATCTGAAAACTAGCAATACAAGGAAACATCAAGCCAGTCATCTGTGGCCCTTTTCTAGCACTCTGTCCTTCTGTTCCCTAAGGAGAATGGGGAGTACGTGAAGAACTGTGATGAATTTCCACCCATTCAACTCTGCCTCCCATTGCATTGCCACTTCTAAAGAAACACCATAGCACATTAAACAATAACAATAAGGTGGAATTTTTTATTTTATTTTTGTGAGCTGGGAAAAGTACATAAAATGGACTTGGATGAGTGGATGCTCAGTTTTCACACTGCTAGTTATTGTTCTTCTCCTGCATCATTACCGAGACATGATAAAAGGAGGAATACAAATCGGATGTTCATATACTGTACATCTGCATGCTCTGGTGCTCTCATTATGGGAAGCATTCTTGGTGTCTTTGCTGCCATGCTCTTGTATTCAACATTATTCACTATGACTGTCTCCAGATCTGAGTTCTGAAGAAAGTCAAGAAGCAAGTTTTCCCTTCATTGCGGCTAATGGCATCATTCACTTCCCAGGATAGTCACACACAAATACAGACTGTGCTTTTTTTTATCCCCGGGCCAATGTAGTTGTGTTACCTGAATTCATATCTGCAAAAAGATGAATAATATATGTAGGGTTAAGTTATCATCAACCTGAGCTACCAATCCCTCCCCTCCACCACCCCCACCCCCACAGTGTAAATATATTATTGGTCTCTTTTCTCTCTCTTCAAGATGGTGCAATTCCACCAAAAAAAAGTTTTTAAATTATGTCTTACAGAGATGCTGAGAAGTGCTGCTAATAACAGGCATATTTCAATTTGAATACTGACCCCTTTTTCTTCCCCATCAAGCTAATGCATCCAAAGTGCTGTCAGTATTTTGTATAAATTACCTTGCTCAGTAAGAACTTAAACTGGAGCCTCTACTTAATTAGAGCCATTTAAGTACCATCTCTTTCCAACAGCTTATTTAGATTTTGAATGGAAAACAAAATGACTGCAAAAAATGTAGAGTTGAATTTCAGAGAGACAGGAGACTAATCTTAGTCAAAATTACAGTGTGTTGCTTTTTTAACAGCAAACCAAATCAATGGCACTTCTATGCAGAGCAGTTCTAACTCTGTTTCTACGCAGAGTCTGACCTCTCCCAAACCAGGTTGTATCAGACCTTCAGTCTTCTCCATTTCAGCCAGCTTCAAAACCCTGAGAGCAAGTATGAACTATTATGAAGCAATAAGTTTTCTTACCAACTAATCAATAGAAGAGGAAGGAGAAACAGACAGGGAGAAGCAATCCTGCTGTGAATGAACCATTACTTCTATTAAAACCTTATATTAGCTATGATGCTCAAAGGGTAGCATGGCAATGATTTTACTAGTTCCACTTCACAAATTATAGGTTACACACTGGCACATATGTGTCTATGTGTTTATGTGTATATGGAGGGAAGAGAGGAATATCTCATTTCAACCTAGAAGCAAGGAAGTGAGGGAGGAAATAACAAAACTGCTTGTGTAAGAAGAGAAAATCAAATTAGACACTTTTTACAGGAATTGTAAAATTGACTAGAAATAGTCTTACAGGAGTAAAAGAGCATCCACTAAGTACATTGCCATTATTCCCACCCACACACACCTCCAGTTAAGTTTCTCAAACTGAGGAAGAACTTGTTTGCAGTCAAAAATTAGGAATACCGAGAAGAAGATTACAGAAAATAAATTTCAATAAATGTAAAAAAGTTAAAGTAGATTATTCTCAAGCCCCAGAATTGTAAACAGAAAGTTCAGCTTTGCTCTAGTTTCACAGAAATCAACATGGAGACAGAAAACTGCCAATTCACTAGAGCTGGATTTAAGCATGGGGGAGTCTCAAAATTTCAGATTTTTAAAATGTTGGTGTAGTTTTATTATTGTTTCATATATGAAAATAGGGTTCACGTATCTTTCATTCCTTATGACATGTTTTCTTTCTCCATATATATACACCTTTGTTCAAGAAGGCCCTTTCCCAAAACATGGATTTGTTGTGCATTATGGTGGGAATTCTTGACAAGTTCAATTGTTGCACACATTTATTATCTACCAGCACTTCCTAAATCTAATCTCTACAGTTCCTCATAATTTAGGGACATGCTATGTCTAAATCCAGCCTTACAACGCAACAATGTCCTACATGGGACAAGCCCAGAACCACTCCAGAAGCTGTCCAAAGAGTTGAAGCCCATAGTAGTATCTTTTATTTCAGTGAAAAAGTGAATGATTAATTTCATAGACAGGCCGAACAACATCCTTTCTTTCAAATAGTTCATGCCAGTTTTTCCAATCTCTTCCAGTGGGCTCCTTCTATGAAAATAGATGCTAGCATAAACTATCATTCCTGCTACACACTAAGAACTAAATACTGACAAACCAAGCATTCTGTCATGTTGTGGTAGAAGAATGCTTTCAATAGACAGAGTCTATCCTGCATTGATGAAGTATGTAAAATGGAGCCCATCCACAGTGTTATGTATGCAGTTTTGAAGTCATTGGTTTAGTTTGAACTGTTCTTGTAAAATGTTGGAAATGATTGGTTTAAAAAGTGCAGGAAAACCCTGCACTCTGATTGGCTGGCAACTGCGGCTGCTGGCTATAAGTAGCAGCCGCAGCCCAGCCAAATTGGGTCCGTTCTGAGCTGTAGTCACTAATAAACTAAGAGCTTGAAGCACTCCGCGTCTCTCTCTTCATGCAAATTTAACACTGGCGATGAAGGTGGGATTCCCCTGAAGAAGACGGCAACACAGAACAGAAGGAGAGTGAGATGGCTGCGCTGAACACCCCCCCAGCCCCGTTTGATCCAACGGCAGAAGACTGGGACTCATATGCAGATCGTTTCCAAATGTATCTGGAGGGAAACGATCTTGCCAACATTTCCGAGAAGCAGAAGAGGGCGGTCTTTCTCACGCACTGCAGTCCGGCAGTTTTCAAGATGGCGAAGGCATTGGCGGGAGCTGCAGATGTGAAGGTAATGGAATGGCCTGACTTAGAAAAACTGTTAAGAGCCCATTAAGTGCCACAAGTATCGTGCCTCATTAAGAGACATGAGTTTTACCGTCATGATCAAGGGGAAAGTGAAAATGTAAATGACTTCATGGCAAGTTTAAGAGACATTGGGGGTGCATGCGAATTTAACAACTTAGAAGAGGCCATGTGCGATCGATTTGTTCTGGGCCTTAAAGACAAGGTGCTACAGAGCAAGTTATTACTGAAACCTAAGATCACGCTGAAGGAAGCAATAGAAGAGGCCGCTTCAACAGAAGCTACCAAGTCCTCAGCAGCAGCCATGAAGAAAATCAACAAGGCCACAAGCCATCCTGATGTGGAAAAATCCACAACAACTCATTGTGAGCAAATAGATTCTGAGTCAGACTATAGTGCGGTGGAGGAAGGAATTTACAGACTCAGAATGGAGCAGAAAAAGAAAGACCTGGGAAGAAAGAGGCAAGATTTCTACTGCAGAGGGTGTGGGGGAAGCCACCCCCGCACTGAATGCAAGTTTTTAGACACCATTTGCCTCCGTTGTGATAAAAGAGGACACCTAGCAAGAGTCTGCAAATCATCCAGAACTCCACTCAACAGAAGAAAGTTTGCTACAAGCAAAGACAAAGAATTTAGGCCCAACAATCACAGTGAGAAAATGGGGCACAGCACAGAAGCAAATGGGAAGAATGAAACTCATCAAACAGTAACTATTGGTCATTCATCACCTTTAAGAAGCAGAAAAGTGCATGTCAAGGTACTTATTGAAGGAAGGCCTTGCCAAATGGAAGTGGACTCAGGCTCATACCTATCTATGGTGCCATGGGACACTATTCACAGACTTCTTCCCAACATCCAGAAGAAGCACTTCAAGAAGCAAGCATTGACTCTTAAAGACTACCAAGGGAACAAGATTCCAGTAGTTGGAACAAGAGAATTCAACGTGAAATTCAAGGGCCACACCAAACGCCTACCACTGACCATCGTGGACAAGGACCGCCCAAGTCTACTGGGCCTTGAGTGAAAAACTTCTCAGTGTCCAGCATATCACTACCAACCCCTCAACTAATTTAACCCCAGCTGAATTGTTGATGGGTAGGAAAGTCAGATCTCCCCTTGACCGCCTCCATCCCACTTACGCACCCAACGCACCACTAGATTCCACTACTAAAATTCGCACTTTCACTGTGGGTGATTCTGTTTATGCTAAGAACCTCATGATTCCTGCTGAGATAACCCAAATCACAGGCCTCAGGTCTTAAAGGGTACAAACGGAGGATGGTGTCCTCTGGAGCAGGTACATTGATCAGTTAAGATCCAGATTGCCTCAGGAGTATCGTTTTTGCTCCTCTCTGGTTCCCATACCTACTGCCTCTTCTAGGGGGGAAGGGGAGGATTATGAGAGTAATCAGCAAGTAAGAATCAACCCCATGTGTAACGAGCTAACACGACAGGAACCATCCCAAAACCTGTCACAATTCCAACAACCATTTTCACAAATGGAAGATTGCACATTACTACCTGATTTAGGTGCTGACATTGGGTTGGAGATGGATTGGGAGGAGAGACCAGGTTGTAGTAACCAAACACGTTCTACCATTACTAGAAGTCCAAGTAAGGAAATGTTAGCAGACACATTTCCTCTCTCACAAGGTGAGAACCTTAAAACATCTGAACCACGTAGGTCTCAACGTACATGTAAGAGCTCCACCTATTTAAAAGAATACATTAGATAAGTTGGGGTTTGAGTATGGACTGAACCTAGTGGGGAGGGGTGTTATGTATGCAGGTTTGAAGTCATTGGTTTAGTTTGAACTGTTCTTGTAAAATGTTGGAAATGATTGGTTTAAAAAGTGCGGGAAAACCCTGCACTCTGATTGGCTGGCAACTGTGGCTGCTAGCTATAAGTAGCAGCCGCAGCCCAGCCAAATTGGGTCCGTTCTGAGCTGTAGTCACTAATAAACTAAGAGCTTGAAGCACTCCGCGTCTGTCTCTTCATGCAAACTTAACACACAGGATACAAAATATAGCTGCCTCAAAGGTAAGTTAACAACATTAACATTAGGGTATTATTCCAAACACATTCTTCCCTTGGCTTTATCCCTCCTACTGAGCTTGTTTTGTAATTGTCGATAACTAGAACACATCCAGATGCATCAGTGTAAAAAACCTACAGTCCAACTAACTTTGGGGGAAAGGGGTAAAATAGTTGGCCTTTTCAAGACAAGTGACCAGTTTAGTGATTTTCACATTAGCAATCCATCCCAACTGAAAATGAAGGAACTGGAACATTAAGCTGTGCCAAATATCCCTAATATTTTTTTCACTCCTTTTCTTTTGACTGGCAATTGTTTCAGTGCTGCTGTTAAGAGCAGAAAGGCATCAAAAGGCCAGGTACTGATTTGGCAACACAAAAATGCATTGTCCATTAGGGTCAGCAGCTCCAGGAACACCATTATGCTACAGAAGTGATTATGCCAGCGAGAGGAGAAGAGAGGAGAGGGAGAGAAGTCATAATGGGACTAATAATAAGAATGGAGGACAGAAAAAATAGATCAGTAATTAGAACATTTAATAGTTAGTAAAGAAGCTTCAGCTTTTACTGTAGCATAGATTCCATTATGTGGTACTATCTGGAAGACCTCCAGGTATCTAATTGACCCAATCAGAATTTAGAAAACTGAGGGTTATTTCTCTGAGCCATATATCTGCCAACAACTTGATAGATGGATGCTGAGACAGAGAAGTAATGGACAATTAATCCTTAACCATTTCTTTGATCGTTCACAGCTGCTCTTACTCTAGTGCCAGCAATAAAACTAAAAAGGCAACATTTCTTAGTATTCTGTGCTTTCTGTACAGCAGAGATGCTGAGCTGAAGTTTGCACATCTTGTTTTTAGGAAAACTCTTGTGAGCATAGCAATAATACACTACAATTTACCCAAGCCAGATGTGAACCAGGGCTGCATTTCTCTACAAATATTCTGAGAAGACTTGTTGTCTAAATAATGACCAAGATGAAGAAAAAAATAAACACAATTCTCTCATGATTTAGCATGAGGAAACACAAGAGGAAGTGCCTTTTTTACTTCATAACAGTGGAAAATAAGTATTTTATAAGGATGGGAAATATGTCAAATTTCAAAAAAGGAAATTGCTGAAGAGAGTTTTAAGCAATATTCCTTCAAAATTGTATTCTTTAGGTGACTGCAATATTGTTCTTTTAGGAGAAAAAATGATGGGATTCATAGCAAATATAGTCCAATGGCAAATTCCAAACACATAAGTTTAGGAGGTTTATGAAAAGGGAAAAGGTATTCATAAGGAATTGTGGTTTTTGTCTTGCTGAGTATAATAGAACTTTACTAGTAGAAGGAATGAACTCAATGGCTATTTCCATAAAATAAATCCAATACTAAGTGAAGGGAGATAATTAATTTTAGCTGAGAAAAGATCATTAAATAATTGTAAAGGAAGAGAAAGTGGTGGCAAGACACAGAGCCACAGGACTGAATAGCAAAGCAAAGCATTTCTCTCCACCCCTATCTTTCCCTCCTTCAAACATGTGCTTGAGTTCATCAATGCTGGCATAAATCAACGAACCATTTTAAGTTGAAGGGATAGATGATAGCCTCTGATCTCAGGTCAGCTTCCTTTTTACTAGAAGTTTTGCAAAGGTACTAAAGAGATTGCATTGGTGGGTGGGGTGTGGTCACAACTCTTTCCAAAGTTCTCAAGAAACAGTGAGATAATTTGGATTTCTGTTTTTCTCTAAAGCTTTATTTCTAAACACCTCTTTCACCAGAAAAAAAACAGAATTCCAAATTATCTCACTTGAAATCATGAATGGGACTAGATCAAATGTTCACCCTTAATATATACTGTAACATAGTCATGTTTCATTCTGTACCATGTGTCCAGTTATAGGCTTCAAGCCTAGATATTCATGCATAGACAGAGAGATGCCTACAGACAGGAACCATGCAAATATTTGCTAATGTCAATTCTCTGCCAGCAATTTTAATTCATTCAGTGCATCTAAAAGTCTGTACTTGCCTGAATTGTTTGATATTGCTTAAATATTGGATGACCTTGTCTTGACAGATGTTTGGCAGGGCCTATTGATCTCTAACTCTAACTAATCCTGTTATAAAACATTTTTTCCTGTTCAAAGACACCTTTTATGTATAATGGTAAGTCAGCAAAAAATTTGACCATTCTTTTTCTGACCTAGTCTATGTTGAATGCCAGCATAATTGGTACATCACACTAAGCCAAAATCAAACATTCCACATGATGGCTTAGGATTACATCTAAGGAAACTTGTTGGATACTAATCTTTTATCACTGAGAAAAGAAAGGATGATCAGAGATGTATCAAAGTCCATGATTAAGAGTTCATTAAGATACTCATGCCTATCTGGCAAACAATTCTGGATGTTGTATTTTCACTAACTTGATGATTTACCCACTCGTGAATAAGGATGGTCTACCAAAAAGGTGTTTTTCAGACATAGTAACCTGTGTAGTAGGGCTGTACATCTACTTAAAATGACAATCAAATATTATATTGGGGTTTTCTAGAGGAATTTCTATGTTAGAAACACGCTGGGCCTCTTTGGAAAGTCCAAGATAAAGAAGATAGAAAGCTCACACTTTAAGTGTCTTTGCAGGGTGTAATTTTTTACATTCCTCCCCCCACCCATTAATGGATTAATTACATAAACTTTTCCAGACTTACACCCAAGAGAAAAAAGTAGCAAAATTGTTCTGTGATTGATAAGTATATCTACTAAAAATACCCATTTCCCCAGGATTTGGAGTTTATCACTGAAATGTTTGGGGAAGGATAATGGAGGAACGTATCAAGAGTTCTTTTAATATCTTCAGCACTCATTTCTGAGTGTTGAAGGGAAGTGAAAGTGAAAGTGGTTCTTTGGCTTTGCAGTGATGACTGTTATGTATGTAGGTTTGAAGTCATTGGTTTAGTTTGAACTGTTCTTGTAAAATGTTGGAAATGATTGGTTTAAAACATGCAGGAAAACCCTGCACTCTGATTGGCTGGCAACTGTGGCTGCTGGCTATAAGTAGCAGCCACAGCCCAGCCAAATTGGGTCCGTTCTGAGCTGTAGTCACTAATAAACTAAGAGCTTGAAGCATTCCGTGTCTGTCTCTTCATGCAAACTTAACACTGGCGACGAAGGTGGGATTTCCCTGAAGAAGACGGCAACGTGGAACAGAAGGAGAGCGAGATGGCTGCGCTGAACACCCCCCCAGCCCCGTTCGATCCAACGGCAGAAGATTGGGAGTCGTATGCAGATCATTTCCAAATGATCAGTTAAGATCCAGATTGCCTCAGGAGCATAGCTTTTGCTCCTCTCTGGTTCCCATACCTACTGCCTCTTCTAGGGGGGAGGGGGAGGATTATGAGAGTAATCAGCAAGTAAGGATCAACCCCATGTGTAACGAGCTAACATGACAGGAACCATCCCAAAACCTGTCACAATACCTGTTATGTATGTAGGTTTGAATGTTATTGGTTTATTTGAACTGCTCTTGTAAAATGTCAAATGGTATTGGTTTAAATAGTGCGGGAAGAAACCCTGCACTCCCATTGGCTGGCAACCACGGCTGCAGGCTATAAGAGGAAGCCGTAGCCAAGCCAACTGGGGTCCATTCGAGCTGTAGTCACTGAATAAACTCTTTGCTGGAACTCCTCGCGTCTGACTCTTCATGCAGACTTAACAACACCAACAACCATTTTCACAAATGGAAGATTGCACATCACTACCTGATTTAGGTGCTGACATTGGGTTGGAGATGGATTGGGAGGAGAGACCAGGTTGTAGTAACCAAACAGGTTCTACCATTACTAGAAGTCCAAGTAAGGAAATGTTAGCAGACACATTTCCTCTCTCACAAGGTGAGAACCTTAAAATATCTGAACCACGTAGGTCTCAACGTACATGTAAGAGCTCCACCTATTTAAAAGAATACATTAGATAAGTTGGGGTTTGAGTATGGACTGAACCTAGTGGGGAGGGGTGTTATGTATGCAGGTTTGAAGTCATTGGTTTAGTTTGAACTGTTCTTGTAAAATGTTGGAAATGATTGGTTTAAAAAGTGCAGGAAAACCCTGCACTCTGATTGGCTGGCAACTGCGGCTGCTGGCTATAAGTAGCAGCCGCAGCCCAGCCAAATTGGGTCCGTTCTGAGCTGTAGTCACTAATAAACTAAGAGCTTGAAGCACTCCGCGTCTCTCTCTTCATGCAAACTTAACTATGACCTTATTCGAATCCCAGTTTATTGCTTCTGATTCCTTCCTTTCCAATTCTTGTTTGCTGTTACTATTTGTCTCTGGTTTGAGTGTGAGTTTTCTTCTCATCCACCCACTATTGTGGCTTTCTGGGTGTTTAAATTAGGATTTAATATTTATAGATTTTTATATCTCAGACCATAATCTGTGGATACCTCTGAACTCAAATGGTTTATTTGCCTTTAGAAGCAGACCAGATGGAACAGTGTTTCCACCTGAACCTTCATTGCAGCATATTTCTGAAAAGATCATATAGAGACGTGTCCTTTATCTATGGTCCTTCCCAAATAACATTTTGGATTCATTTCTATATTATATTTTAAATTTTAGTACAGTTTCTTACTTTCTATTGTTCTCCATTTTATTTTATTTTATTTTATTTTATTTTATTTTAGTAAGAATCAGAGAAATTGCATAAGAGATATTTTTGTTACATATTACCCTATGATATTAATCCAGGGTTGCACATTTGTTGAATATCATTTGGCCACGAAGGAATAGCATGTGAAACTTTTGAGCTTATCACAGGATGAGAAGAATGATTCTTGAGAAGAAGATCATGTTCCTTATATCTTCTCTAATAATAATTCAGGAGAAATCCTCTTAAGAAGCAGGAAAAGGAAAGTAGGACTTCCATCGGTCCTTCTCAGTAACTTTTTCTGCCAGAGTTCTTGTTTTGGTTTTACTGTAAGATACAACTCCACCTGTTGTGATTTATAAACTGTTGCTTGCAGTGGTGGGTTTCACATTTTTTTATTACCGGTTCTGTGGGAGTGGCTTAGTGGGCATGGCAGGGGAAGGATACTGTAAAATCTCCAGTCAGAGGTGGTATTTGCCAGTTCTCCAGACTACTCAAGATTTCTGCTACCATTTCTCCAGAACTGGGCAGAACCTACTGAATACCACCTCTGGTTGCTTGGCATAGTTTTCTGAACCAAGCCAGGATAGCTCATTCAAGAGACTATGATGAAAATAAATCACATCTTAGTGAAATATGTGATCACAATATAAGTTAAGTTAAGTTAAGTTAGGTTAGGTTAAGTTAAGTTAAGTTAAGTTAAGTTAAGTCAAGTCAAGTCAAGTCAAGTCAAGTTAAGTTAAGTTAAGTTTATTGGACTTATATGCCGCCCTCTCTCCCTAGGGACTCAGGGTGGCTCACAATATAAAATCACACAATAAAAAATTAGAATTCATTAAAACTCAAACTCTAAAATCGATAAAAACTTAATCTAAAATACAATTACAAAACCCCAACCCCCTTCACTTCAGTCCAGGCCGGCCTGCTGAAACAGCCACGTCTTCAGGTCGCGGCGAAAGGAACGGAGGTCCGGGGCTAACCGGAGCCCCAAGGGGGCTGATTCCACAGAGTGGGTGCTGCCACCAAGAAGGCCCTATCCCTGGGTGTCAACAGCCTACAATGTCTGGCCGACGGCACCCCTAGGAGGTCCTGCCTGTGGGAGTATACAGGGCGATGGGAAGTCGACACCAGCAGGAGACGTTCCCACAAGTACCCCGGGCCCAAGCCATGTAGGACTTTGTATATTAACACCAACACCTTGAATCTCACCCGGAGGGTAACCGGCAGCCAATGCAGCTCGCGCAGGAGGGGTATAATATGGGAGTATCGGGATACTCCCATCACAACACATGCGGCCACATTCTGCACCAGTTGAAGCCTCCAAGTGGTCCGCAAGGGCAGTCCCATAAGTGGACACAGGAAGAACTGAAAAAAAGGAAATGAGCAATGTAAGAAGAAATATTTTTAAAAATCAGTTATGGAGCCTGAGCGGAAAGATTATTTGGGGGGTGGGAAATATGCAGACATGAATTTGATGGTCACACTTAATTAGACCTAGTAGTAGAATGAATCAGATACATTTTTATAGCTGAAACAAAAGATTGATAATTTAACTCCAATTTCTGGCACTAAGTTAGCATAAGTTAGCCTTCTTTTGGGCTAGGAGTTTTCTTCTGTTAGAAATGTAGACTTTACCCTACTTAGTGTTGGCATAAGATTCCCACTGCCTTCAATCAGAATTCCCCTGACCCTTGAAGACAGATGTGTTAATCAGCAACACATAAAAGTTGTAACAGTCTTGAACTTATTTCAGCTCACATGAGGTTCTTTAAATCACTCAAGCCAGAAGGCTGACTCCCCATACCTCCAAACTGACCTTTGGGAAATTCAAGATCAACAGCGTAATATGTGGGATCAAAATAAAATACAGCAGTGGCACAGAAAGCATTTCATCACCAAGTTGCTTTCATTCTGATATGAAATTCATGAATAAGATTTGCAACCCAGCCCCACCTCACAAGTTCTATTTTGCTCTGGATTTCATTTCAAGCAGAAAAAGAGCACCTAGGTCTTCTATATGCATGTGAAAACTGATAAACAAGGATCAGCTAGCCTATGTATTCATTCTTTGCACTGTTTGTGGCAGGTGTGCAATGCAGAGATAGAACAAATTGAAAGGTAACACACTTCTTTCCTGAGAAAAAGATCTGCTACAATACAATTGGGCCAGTTATGATACAGTTGGGCCAGTTATGATAGCTATGGGGAAACATCCTTTCCCTAAATAAAGGCAGAATCTCTGGAGCAAAAATCTAATATTATGATCTGTCACTCAACTCGGGTATTTTAGTACATTAGCTTGGTACACATCTACAAGTAATAATGAAAATATTCAGAAACTTTCATTGAAGAAATGGTAGATTGAAGACAGCTCTGTGAAAACTAATCCAATGATGACAGCAGAAAGAAGAGTTGGTAAATAGACCAGATGTTCAATAATTCCTCTCCAGGCAAAGAGGGGACTTGAGATTGCCCACAAGCACTCCAGATCGGGGTCCCCAACCTCCAGGCCACTAGTAGGCCACAGCCCATTCAGAAATAGGCCACATGAATGGTGAGTGAGTATGCATGCGCATGTGCAGCTCTAGTTACATGAACAGCATGCACGCACCTACCACCCACATTGAACCATCCCCTCTCTCCCCACCCCCAGGCTGCTAAGTTGGAAAGATTGGGGACCACTTCTGCAGACAGTTGCCTTTCATAAGGAGTCTGCAAGAGAGATTTAGACAAGACAAGGAAATAACCATTTTGCTCAAACTGTGATCAGCACCTTTGAAAGGCCACTGAATTCACAATCTTCCTTTTCTAATCACTTTCTAAAATTGCTTGTTAACTGCTATTCAGCTATTAGGAACTTTTGGATGAACAAGTTTTATAGCACCAGGTGAGCTTCCTCCAATCATCAGCAAAAAAAAGTTTAAAATACAAGTTTAAGGATTTAAAAATAATCTCTTGGAATAAACAGCAAAAAAAAAAGATTAAAACTGATTTTAGAAAATTACAAATGGACTAAGGATCCAAATAAAGTTGAAAATTTGGAAGGTTATAAAGAATCCTTCCCATGGAAAATGCTTTAGTTCTGATTTTTTAAAAAGAAGACATAGTAAGATAAAACTTTAAAACTTGGCCATTAAGAGGGAACTCAAGAAACTAAAGATTACAATTAAAGGAAAAGAACATTGAAATTTGACTTACTTAACAGAGTGAAGCAAAATGTTTTAACATATTGGAGGATATTTTTTTGCAATGGATTCATATGTTAATTTTAAGGGTGTCCATTTCTATAGATTGGGTTTGAAAGATATTATGAAAAAGGAATACATTTTATCTAATGAGATTGAGATTGATCTGAAAGTGGATTTAAAAATGACAGACTACAAAAATAATATGGGGAAAAATGCTACACTGGACATACAAAAAACCCCTAGCTATCAGAATAATTAAAAAGGAAAATACAAGTAACAAACTAAAAATTACCTGGATAATGTTCCTATATTGGAATTACAAAAGACATTTGTTAAAGCTTTGAAGAATGTAAAGAAGGGATAAAAAACAACAACAAAGTTTTAGGACATTATTTGAAGGTACTAAAGATTAAGATTGTTAAGAGTAAAATGAAGGAATATAACATTGGTTTAATTGATCAAGGTTAAAATAGAAAAGCACTGGACCTTAGAGAATTGGACTTCTCTATCACCTGCTAATGGTTGAAATGTTTTATTTTTCAAAAATACAAAAGTGAACAATGTACAAGCTCTTTTTAAATCTATTGTCTTATACACTATCATTTATACTATACAATGTTCTCTATATTATATTCTACTATATTCTATACCCGTGGTGGTGAACCTATGGCATGCGTGCCAGAAGTGGCACACAGAGCCATTACTGCCGGCACGCGAGCCCTTGCCCAGAAAAGATCTACTGCGCATGCATGTCCACCGCCCGCCTGCCAGCTGATTGTTGGGTATCTGGCGCGCATGCACAGGCATGCAGGGGTGCATGGGAGACACATGTGCATGCGCAAAAGTGCACAGCACAGTCACATGGGTCACGCAGGTCATGCACACATGCGCAGGGGCATGGGGGGCACACATTGCCTTCTGGGTGATGGCATGCAAGCACGAGCACACAAGCACGCGTGCAATTATCGATACTGGCACCCAAAAAGGTTAGCCACCACTGTTCTATACTATTATGTCTATGCTATATTATAATACTACTATAGATTATACTATTATACTATTACTATTGCTACAATACTAATAGCAATACTAGTATACAAGAATGTTTTTACTCTTGTAGACCCTAGTCTGTTGTTAAATCCTATTTTAAAAAAACGTCTACAGAAAATGTATTGAATTCATCCCAAAATAATGAAAAAAACACTCATAACCAAAG
This sequence comes from Naja naja, assembly GCA_009733165.1. NCBI lineage: Eukaryota > Metazoa > Chordata > Lepidosauria > Squamata > Elapidae > Naja > Naja naja. Next base: position 106,735,182 of record CM019149.1, read on the forward strand.
AACAAAAAGATGTACAAGTTTTCTGTTTTAAAGAAAGTTCCATAGAGGTAGGAAATTTATATCTTGTTATATTTATATTTTTACTTTTGAGCAGCTTCCAGCCAATTAATCCCCAGTGATTGGCGCCTGGCACTGAATAGGTATAAAGCAGGGTAGCAGATAGCATAGTCCCTTGGAGGGAGCTTAAAACAGGCAGCATGCAATCCAATTCTCACTCTTTTGTAAATAGCAACAGCACTTAGACTTATATAGCTTCACAGTGCTTTTATAGCCCTCTCTAAGCAGTTTACAGAGTCAGCATATTGCCCCCAACTATCTGGGTCCTCATTTTACCCACCTCAGGAGGATGGAAGGCTGAGTCAAGCTTGAGCCTGGTGAAAGTTGAACTGGCAAATTGCAGTCAGCCGGCAGTCAGCAGAAGTAGCCTTCAGTACTGCACTCTAATCATTGCACCACCACAGCCCAAATGGGTTAATGTTAGATGCTATATATAAGGGTATGGTTGAATCATCATCTAGATTTCAACCTAGAAAACAATAATTTACTGAATGATACAAAGTGAACACTTGAGGTTGACGGAATATGGAACATATTATTCATTTAAAAACTCAAAGTTGAAAATTTTTGGTGGTAAAGATGTTTTGAAAGCTATTGAATGGGTATATATGCTGATACAGAAGGCTGATTTGATTTGATTTTTTTTAAATGGGATTTGTATGTCAGAATATTATGGTAATTTCAGGACTTCTTAACTGAAAACTGTATACATATGAGTGGGTAATGCATTAGCTGATCCCCAACCTAGGGTGAATGGAATACCCCAATGAAGTATGTTTAGTATTATCATTTTATTCAGATGATAAATAATTGGCTTTCCACAAGTTTTATGCTATATGAATTAGAAGTTGAAAAGTGAACATCACTGTGAAAACTTAACATAAATTTTAGTTAATTTAGAAGAATATGGAGATTTGTGGTATTTCTGATTTTATAACGAGCAGATTAAATTGGTATCTATTTTAGGAGTACATTTTGATTAAACATTGGGAAGCATTTAATAGGTGTAAACCTGATTAAAGCCTGTTATGAAGTATCCCAAGTAAAGCTTTCATAGCTGATTAAGAAAAGTTGTTGGTTCTCTGCATGGGTATCAACTTCAAAATAATTGTGGAGTAGATTGGCTGTTCAACAGACAAAGGCTTTGAGATTAATTTGATTTTTAGAGCCCTTGTTATCTCCCATGCAATATTCCACCAGGAGAAGAGGAAATAGCCTTTGTCTTTGAGATAAAAATCATCAATCTCTAAAACATACATTTATGGAAGATTGAAAATAAACCAAAGAAAACACTTCTTCACAGAGAACATAATTAACCCATGGCTTCATATCTCAAGATGTTATGGTCACTAACTATACTTTCAACAGTTCCAAGAAGTCTCCACACCTATTTGTACTACTCAGGTGACCCTAACAAACCTCCAGGTGGCCTCAACAACTCACTAAAAGAATACAAATGACCAACTCTCTACAAGGAGCACAAATCCTTCCATTTCCAAACATCCAATCAGAGCTAAAGAAGCTTCTTGGATGAGAAGTGAAATGTCTTCAAAAAAACCGCAACAAACTAACAAATGTTTCACTTAGCAACATAATTTTTTGGGTTCAGTTGTGGTTATTACGTTGAGGACTATCTGTATACCAAAAGCAAGAAGCCTTTAAATATCCAGTGTTTCTTCTGGATTGCCTTCATGCATTACCTTCACAAACTTGAAATCGTGCCAGGTTGGGAGGCATGTATCTACCTCTTGCTTTTGAGCATCCCATGATCATCAGATGGCCACTGCTAGAAACCAAATACTGAGCTAATATTGACCTGATCCAGCATGCTTAAGGTTGTGTTCTTGCATGATTTTATTTGCCACATTTTGTTCTTGAATGTGCAGTGTGGTTATTTTTCCCCCCCAAATGGCCAGCATGGAGCTCTGTCCAAATCAGGTCTCCCATGCCTGCAATTTTAATAGCCAAAACTAAAATAAAATCTCCTTGAATGGATAAACAGATGTTTAGTTAGACATGGAAGACTAACTTCTTGTAATTCTCTTAAAAGGGAATTGTTATTACTTTGCATTAAAATTGAAGGAAATGGGGACATAGCTATTTAAACCAGTATTTGGGAATGTAGGAATCTTTTAATGGCCAATATTTTACTATCTCTCAGAGCTATCACAAAAAGTATGTCATTTTTGTATCCGTTCAAATGATGACACACAAACACTGCCATTTTGCATGTTGTTATCTGACAATGCTTCTACTCCAAAATAATTTATCTGTATCAAAGACCCTCAGTTTTTTTTTTAAGTTATTTTTTTATGGATGTTTTAGATTTTCTCTCTACCTTTCTCTTTAGAAACATGTTCCATATGTCCTACAACAACATGAAATTTGAAAATAAATTAAAAATAATTAAAAGTATATGCCAAGTTAAAATAAGTAAAAACAACAACGTTAAAATTATGGGGGTATTTCAAAAGACCATAAAAAGTTTTGAAACATTCTCTACACAAGTCAACAATACAACTGCTGATACCTTTAAAATGTGTGACAAGTTAAAGTGTTTTCTTTATGAAAAGCACACACTATAATAGTTTAACCATATTAAACTTTTCAAAATATATTTGCTCAATGTATTTTCAGCATTTCAATAGTTCAATTTCCATGCATAAATTCAAACATTAAATAATGTGAAAATCAAGAACTTAAAAATGAATGTTCAGGTCTATATTCCAAATAATTATATTGCATTGTTGTAAAAATGTTCAGTGAAAGAATCTGCCAATCCATAGTATATGGTATAAATTATCATTATTCTACCACTAGAAAAAAAAACCCTACTTTCAGTTCCAATAAATACTGCTTAATGTTTTCACTGATATTCTCATTTCCTTTATCGTATTCAGGATATTAACTCTCAGCTTGTAATACATTTGCAGCAGCTGAAGACATTTTTTTTCATTTGATGAGACTTGATCACTTGAATAACTTGTTCTAATTATCTCTAATTGGTTTCTCTCTATGAAAAGAATAAATTGGGTGGATCACAGTTAATATCCTCTAGAAATAAAAGAAATTGTAAATGGTTTGGATAATGACATATGGTGAAATGTATCTCTGTGCCACCAAATAATTCAGTTAATAGGAAGAGATAATTAATATCACCATCACCAATATTGCTGTAAAGGAATCGTGTTGTGGTTATTCAGTTACTAAGTCATATCTGCTTCTTTGCAACCCCATGGCGATAGCATGCCAGGCCCCCCTGTCCTCCACTGTCTCCCAGAGTTTGCCCAAATTCATGTTCATTGCATAAATGACATTTTCTAACTACCTCATTCTTAGCAGTGTCTTTTCCAATGAGTCCACTCTTGTCATCCAGTAAGTATTTGAGCTTCAGCTTCAGTATCTGTCCTTCCAAAGAACAGTCAGGGTTGACTGATTTTATTTCCTTGCAGTCCAAGGGACTATCAAGAGTCTTCTCCAGCACCACAATTCAAAGCATCAATTCTTTGGCGCTCAGCCTTCCTTATGGTCCAATTCTCACAGCCATAAATTACCACTGGGAAAATCATAGCTTTGACTACACAGATCTTTGTCAGCAAGGTGATGACTCTGCTTTTTAATATGCTGTCTAGGTTTGTCATAATTTTTCTTCCAAGGAACAAGCATCTTTTAATGTCATGTCTGAAGTCATCGTCTACAGCAGAGGTGGTATTCAGCAGGTTCTGACCAATTCTGGAGAACTGGTAGCAGAAATTTTGAGTAGGTCAGAGAACCGGCAAATACCATCTCTGACTGGAGATTTTACAGTATCCTTCCCCTGCCATGCCCACCAAGCCACGCCCACAGAACTGGTAATAAAAACATTTGAATCCCACCACTGGTCTGCAGTGATCCTGGAACCCAAGAAAATAAAATCTATCACTGCTTCAATTTCTTCTGCTTCTATTTGCCAGGAAGTGATGGGATTGGATCTTAGTTTTTTTAATGTTGAGTTTCAAGCCAACATTTTCCTCTTTTCTTTCGTCCTCATCAAGAGGCTCTTTAAGTTCCTCTTCACTTTCTGCCTTTAGGTTCTTTGGAGAATATGTTGACTTCCTATTGGTATTGTCTGCATATCTGAGTTTGTTATTTTTCCCGGCAATCACCCAGGTCTTTGGTGCAGATGAATGAAGCCCTCTTCTAAGTAGTATGGGTCTGCTTCTTGTTGTTGCCCAATGTTTGCCATCTTTTGTTCCTTTGTATTTTTGTTTCCTTTGTGTGTGTGTGTGTGTGTGTGTGTGTACATTGTGAACCTCCCAGAGTATGTTTAAGTTTATGTTTATTTGGATTTATAGGCCACCCCATCTCCGGGGGGACTCAGGGGGGCTCACACAAGAATATATATACATAAATAATTAAAATATTAGTCCAATCCAAATAAAGAATAAAATTATGCTAAAATACCCAATTAAAAGCCCCAATCTCTCTCAATCCAGGCCGGCCTGTAAGAATAGCCAGGTCTTTAGATCGCAGCAGAAGGAACGCAGGTCAGGAGCCAACCGCAGCCCCAGGGGCAGTTGGTTCCACAGGGTGGGCATTCCCACAGAGAAGGCCCTCCCCCGGGGGATCCCCAACCAACATTGTCTGGTCGATGGCAACCCCAGGAGGGCCTGCCTGTGGGTGCGCACTGGGCGATCGGACCTCGATGCTGGTAGGAGGCGCTCCAGCAAATACCTCGGACCCAAGCCATGAAGGGCTTTATAGGTTAATACCAGCACCTTGAATCTTACACAGAGGGCAACCGGCAACCAATGCAGATTGCGTAGGAGGGGTGTCACATGGGATATCAGGCCGCTCCCATCACAACCCACGCAGATGCATTCTGCATCAGCTGAAGCCTCCGTATAGTCCGCAAGGGCAGCCCTAAATAGAGAGCATTGCAGTAGTCAAGATGGGAAGCAATGAGCACATGGGTGACCATTTGTAGGGCATCTCGGTCCAGGTAGGGGCACAACTGGCACACCAGGCGAACCTGGGCAAATGCCCCTCTGGCAACGGCTCCCACCTGCTCCTCCATATTGAGCCGTACATCCAGGAGGACACCCAAGTTGCACTCCCTATCCACGGGGGGCAGCACCTCTCCCCCCATGACCAAAGGTGGAATTTCTTGGACCCGAGTTGCCAGTAAGCACAGCCACTCAGTCTTGTCTGGGTTGAGCTGGAGCCTGTTCCTTTCCATCCAGATCCGTACTGCCTCCAGGCACTGGGACATCACAGGGAGGGCATCACTGAGGTGCTCCAGGGTGGAGATGAAAAGCTGGGTATCATCAGCATATTGATGATACCTCACCCCAAAACCATGGATGATCTCACCCAGCGGCTTCATATAGATGTTGAATAGGAGGGGAGAAAGAACCGACCCCTGAGGAACCCCACAAGTGAGGGGCCTCGAGGCCGATCTCTGCCCCCCTGCCAACACCAATTGTGTGCGCCCCGAGAGGTAGGAGGAGAACCACCGTAACACGGTGCCTCCCACTCCCAACCTCCGAAGGCGCTGCAATAGGATACCATGGTCGATGGTACCAAAAGCCGCCAAGAGATCTAATAGGACCAGTCTAGAGGAGCATCCCCTATCCCAAGTCCTCCAGAGATCATCCATCAGTGCGACCAATGCTGTCTCCGTGCTGCAATAACTTCATAACAATAATAGCAATAATTCCTTTAATCAAAAATAATTGAAGCTGTATTTTTGGTCAGATTGGGATATTTATAGGTAATCAGTAGAGTCTTTCTGAACATTTTGAACATTTACCCTGCCAGATTTCAGCTGAACACTTTTCTACAATACATTTATTTGTGTTTTAGGGAAGAAATAACAGGCAAGAGGACTTATAAAATCAAGGCAGAAAGTCTCCTTTCTGAATTAAAAATGCAAGCTGTCAGGGGGTTTTTCCCGTTTAAAAACTAATCTCACATTCCATTTGTTTTGTCTGGGTTGCCTGACTTGGAATGACATAAAAGAATTGCCATTGATTGCCGTTGTGGGGTGCTGTATTTGATGCCTCTGATCATTGGGATTTCTGGTGTGTCAAGATAATTGTCACTGTTGATTTGTTAGGTTGTCCCTCCTAGAAAACATTGTCTTGCCAATGGCAGGACTTGGTAATGTCATGCTTATGGCTTGCTAGGAATACGCTGTGCTAATTTCATACTTAGTTAGTAAAGGCAGTGGAAACATTTGGCACCATGAGATATAATCCCACATAAATAGTTGGGCTATAAACAAAGAGAAGGTGCCCAGTCATTCACTTTCAGGAGATTTAAACCAGATCCATTTGTGCAAAGTTTAAAAATAAATTTTAAATGTAAGTTATGTGGGCCTTGAGCCCAAACAGGCAATGCAGATTAATGAGTTGAACTTTCAGCTATATTGACAGGACCATCCAGAAGCTGTATATTCCATTAGGACAGGAGAAGAAAAGTTAGAGTTTGGCCATGTTAAGGAAGTTAAGAACTGCAAAAGCAAGTAAAGCACAAAGATTATTTGAAATAATAGAACAAATGTCAGCATTGTCATGTTCCTAACCCTATTCCTAACCCTAAATATCTGGTATGCAAAGGATTTAAAGAGCCATTGCATTATTTGGCAAATTATGTATGTCAGTTGGCAAACTATTTATGTCAGTTTTAGAGAACCCATCACAGCACTTAACTCTTGCTTAGTGATCTCCATATAAAGTACTGAATTTACAACATATGAAGTCTGAGTGCCAGAGCAATGCATATGCAATATAGGCAGTCCTCAATTTACAACCACAACTTAGCCCAAAATTTCTGTTGCTAAGTGAGACATTTATTAAGTGAATTTTGCCGCATTTTACAAACTTTCTTGGCACATTTGTTAAGTGAATCACTGCAGTTGTTATGTTAATAACACAGTTGTTAAGCAAATCTGGCTTCCAATGACTTTGCTTGTCAGAAGGTGGCAAAAGGAGATCACATGACTCGAAGACACAGCAACCATCATAAATACGAGCCAAATGCCAAGCATCCGAGTTTTGATCATATGATCATGGGCATGTTACAATGGTCATAAGTGTGAAAAATGGTCGTAAGTCACTTTTTCAGTGCCGTTGTAACTTCAAACAGTCGCTAAATGAACTGTTGTAAGTCAAGGACTATCTGTACCTCTGGTGGGATATGACCAACAATATATTGGCTTCAGAGGTGGTATTCAGCAGGTTCTGACCAGTTCTGGAGAACTGGTAGCAGAAATTTTGAGTAGTTTGGAGAACCGGCAAATACCACCTCTGACTAGAGACTTTGCAGTATCCTTTCCCTGCCACTTCCCACCAAGCCACGCCCACAGAACCAGTAGTAAAAAAACTTGAATCCCACCACTGATTGGCTTGCAGCCTTAGATTAGAGATTAGAATTGCATGAACAAAGTTTGAGAAAAACCAGACTGTGGTTATAGTTGTGGCATGCTGGGTAATTTGTGTGAATATTGAACAACACTGATACTATTAGCAGGGAATGCAACAAACAGTCAAGATTAGCAACCTAGTCTACACCTTTTCTATCTCACCACAAAGCATATTTTCTGAAAACCTTCATTGGCAAACTCAATGAAGGCAGGACCTATGAGCCCATCTAGCAAGAAGCATGGCAATGGTGCATCATAAGAGCTGTAAATGGTAAAAAGTATGAATTAAATTAAAGGTATATGGTGTGTTGATAGAATTAATTCTGTGATGACCTGGAATGCAACACAAACATAACAAAATCCAAAAGGTAAATAAATGTCCTTTAATGCCTCCAACTTGGCCCCACTGTTCAATAATTCTCAGTTGGAGATAAAACTTATTCAAAAATAGTCTTCAAAAAAAAGCAATACAGTCTGAACTTAATGAGCAGATATAGGTGAAATAAAAAATCAAACAAACTACAGTGAAGAAATTTCCACAACAGACCAGGATAAGTAATTACCAAATTCAAGGAGATAACAAGGCACAGTCTGTTGGAAGGATGCCTACCAAGATAACTTCAGCCCAAAATAAAACACACTTTGCTTCTGGCAACACTGTGTTGTAACCATCTCTCTTATATACTATTCTCCCAGCTGCAACTAATGAGGATCATGGCCACTTCTCTAGCCAAGTTGTTCCTTCTCCGTTCCTCCCTGTGTGTCCTAGGATGAAGAGGGGATGGGCCTGGTTCTTCCTCTGACTGCCCAGCTGGCCTCTGCCCTTCCCCAGCCTCCTCCACAACCTCTGGAGCCACACCTCCACTCCCTGTCAGCTGTTCCTCCTCTCCCTCAGAGTCCGACTCTACCAAGGGCATGACAAATTCAAAAGTCAAGGGTGCATTGGATCTGCATGAAAGTGATCTGTGCTTGTAGAGTACAGCTGATGAATACATTTGAGGAAGTAGATACATTTTAGCTATGAATGAGAGGGTTAACTATATAAATTGCTGTCATAGAGAACATTGTAAATACATACTGTATGAAATAGGAATCCATGCAGTGGTAACAGATGTATGTTGTGGTCCAATGAATGGTGATACATTATGGTGTCTTTAACTACTACACCAGACTGGGTCTCACTTTTACCACCTATTACATTTTCAATATTTAAACTGAGACATTTCGACTTGTTTTCGAAGTGCACAGCCAAGGACAGACATCTATTTAAAAAGATAACAATAATTCCACTTTATTTTTAAGTTGCAAAGGACTTCTGATGTCATGCCAACTATCATATATACCATCCTGATTTTTTTCACATTCACACATTAATATTCCCTCACTTTTTTACTATCTCCTTGAGTGATTAGCTTTAACCCTCCCAAATCATATACATTCTGTAGTTTATTTCAGAATTCTTTGCAAGGTTCTCCTGGAGCTTCTTTGTAATTGGGTTATAAAATTAGGCATGGTCACACTATCCATTAGTTAAGGAGTACACCACTTAACAATGAATTTTATATTCCCAATTGTGCTTGCAAATCTATGACTACCGAGCATTTGGGTAGATCAAGTATTTGGGACAGAATTAACAGAGAGATAGAATCAAGATCATGTGAAGTGTTAGTATACTTTATAATGTCTTGGAAAGACCACATTTAGAATATTGTATCCATTTTTGGTCACCCCAGTATAAAAAAGATGTTGGGACTCTAGAAAGAGTGTAGAGAAGAGCAACAAAGATGATTAGGCGACTGGAGGCTAAAACATATGAAGAACGGTTGCAGAAATTGGGAAAGTCTAATTTAGTGGAAAGAAGGACTAGAGGTGACATGATAGCAGTGTTCCAATATCTAAGGGGCTTCTACAAAGAAGAGGGGGGGTCAACCTATTTTCCAGAACAGGACAAGAAGCAATGGATGGAAACTAATCAAGGAGAGAAGCAACCAAGAACTAAAGAGAAATTTTCTGACAGAACAATCAGTGGAACAACTTGCCTCCAGAAGTTGTGGGTGCTCCAACCCTGGAGATTTTAAAGAAGAGATTGGACAACCATTTGTCTGAAATGGTATAGGGTTGGACTATATGACCTCCAAGATCCCTTCTAATTCTGTTATTGTGGGGGTTATAATTGCAGAATTTGGTGAGTTTTTTTTCTTCCTATCCAAGTCACAAACAAACTTATTTAAAAATACACAGTAAAGACTCTGACAATAGGGGAATTTGAAGAACTTTGATTTCAAGATGACAAAAATCCAATATAGACATTTTTCTGTAACATGAAGTTATATGTCTGCTTGAAACTCTGCCTCGCCACCCCTACTGCTGACATCTTTATGTACAAGGATGTCAAAAGCAGCCAGACATATGGAGATTTATGGGATGGGTACAAGATGTGTGTACATGCAATCCCCATTTTAGTCTTCTTAGATTGCAGAATAATGCCTGCATGGGACTAGGAGGGCTCAGCATGCAATAACCAGCACAAAAGAAGTGCCTTACCCAAGGTAGTTATGAGAGACTTTTATTACAGTTTTATAGATTGAATAAAGGAAATTCAAACAAAATCATTAGGGTTTCTTCACGAAATATTACCAGACTATAAACTGCAGTTTGAGTTGTCACTTTTGTGGGCCAGCACTCAAGCTTTAAATAAGTGCAAAAATAGGTGGATCTTTTTCTGTCTTAGAAAATTTTGAACCAAGCCTATTCCTCTTCAAAATTGTGATAGGGAGGCAAGAGCTGATAGATTAATGAAGGGAGATGGAATTATTACATTGGCAATAAAAGAAATACTGTTGGAACTAATGCTGAATACAGCTGTGCCTAACAGACCACCAGCCAGATATACAAGACCATGTTGTCTAGGAATTCTGGGAGATGTATTAGCAAAACATATGAAGAGCACCACGTTGGAGAAGATTAAGTTAAATCATGCATTGACATTATTGGTATTTAATAGTGGCAGAAGAAAGGAGAATTCCAAGAGATTAGTAGTTCAAAAAAATGCCATATGTATAGGGCAATTATAGTAAAAACAATTGCTGCCATAATTTAATGGAGCATTAAGCCAAGTTATGTGAAGCTACTATTCTAACTTGCTAGACAAGGACTAACAACTGCAAGATTTATTTTCAAAATGGATTTAATCTTCCACTAGTGGGGAATTCAGAAGATGGCTTCATAATAGTTCTTCTGCATCTCTGCATTATCCTGTTTCAAGACTAAGCCATAAAATCATGTTCCAGACAGATTTATTTGTTTGCTTCCACAGACCTCTAAGTGCAGGCAGGAACTTGAAGTGCCATAACAAAGCTTTGTGTTATTCATTCCTCTTGTTTTCTTTCATAAGCAAAACTGGAGGAGTGCAGGAAGGGAACAAGTGAGCACGCTAAGTAGTCTTAAAACAAATGGCTACAACTCAGTTCATAACTGCAGTTGCTTTTGCTGCTGCTGTTGACCTCAAAATGCTAAGAGCCATCCATTCTCTACTGCAGGTTCATTTTAAGTGTAATTCCCCAATGAAATAAGCAGTTATTGTGAAAGAGTTAGACACCCCATCACAGAACTAACCTTCAGCTGCCCTAAGAGGATCTGTTGAAATAATGGTGCCTCACCATAATGCTACGAGGCTGAAGAATTAAAGAGAAATGGAGAATAGCTTGAGCCCAGGAGCTACAAGCCAGGTGAGTTATTCCCAGTGGACAAATGACATGCCTGTTCACAAACTCTGCAGAACTTCAGCATTGCAAATGGAGATCATTTTGAAAGCTTTTAGATAAATTCAGCTGAGCAAAAACTAAATGACAACCACAGCCAAAGGCTGATCAGACAGGTGCAAAACTGCTTCTGGATACTGGAGCCAAGACTGGAACTGTCCTGTGTTATATTTCTGTACACAGTAAATAAAAACATTTTCTTCTACCAAGAAGCACATATTTAGAGTTGATCTGTTAAGGGCTACAAGGTAAATGCAACTCTAGCAAGCCAAAGGTAAGACCAGAGTCTTCATTGTTGGAAAACACCTTTATTCTTCCTTCCGACATCTTCTCTTCATCCCAACTAATAACATTATATAGTTACTTGGGGGTAGAGCTGATATCTTATAAAAGAGTTGTGAAATTAAACTGAGGCCATATCAAACTAACTCAAGCATTGCATGTGGCCATGGGGCCAAGGGAACTCACCTTGGCTAGATCAGTGATGAATTGATGCTATCACTGTATTATATGATTTAAAGGCTCACTATTTTAAGTCATTAAGTTTTAGGATGCATTACCCAGAAAAGAGTTATATTGTTTAAACCCATCTACAGAGTCTTCTCTCCTCCCCACCATAATACTATGTGGTTAGTGTGTGTTTATACATACCCATTCTGCAATTTAGATATTGCAGAGATAGATATAGCTTGGGATTCAACCTCTTGGCTCATATATTTTCCAGCGTTTGGGTGGAATTGAATGGCTCCATTCTTTTGGAATGGTTTGCTGATATGCTGGTCAGTCACCTTATTTTGAAACAATCTCACGGAGAGTCAATGGGGCTTTTTCTAGGATAATTGATTTGGAAACTGTAGCCTTTGTCATTCTGGCCAGCAGTCTGATATAAAACACATTTCTAAGTGGAAGATAGGCACTTTGATACAGTCATTCAATTTCTGTCTACTGTTTGGAGGCTGAACACATTTCATTTTCTCTCCAGCATGGTTCTTCCCAGTTCTTTTTTATTGTTCCTGCTAAAATAAAACTTTCCCAAACTGCAGTGACAGTGCCCACATTATTAGCAATTCTCCATCTAGGGAGATATTGCTGAATAAGATACAAGATTTATAAACTGAGATATTTAAAATTAATGCTAAGTGAATGCCAACAACACATTTACGTAGTTAAAAACCTCTTATAGCTTGTAATGCAAGCATAAAGAGTTATTTCCCTTCTGTCTTTGTCAATCTATCTAATATAATGTATTAATCTTAAGCAACCACCTTAAATCCAGCTATGCTGCCCCATTGTGGAAGGAGCATGCGTGTTATTCTTGGGAATGACAAAAGGGAAATGCCAGATGTGTACAGCAAAGAGTATACAGTTCCAGCAGGATGCTGCAAGATATGAAGTTCACCCCAGCTACCCAGCTAAAGCTAGCAGGGATTTATATTGGTCAGCAGTGATCTAGGAAGTTGCTGGAGGTTGGTGATCACTGTAGTGAAAATGGTAGATATCTCCTTTCATACTGTGTGGGGAAAGGTGTGATGACCTGGGGCATGGCACAAAGGCAACACAGTCAGATCATCAATAAGAGTCCCTTTATTATCTCCAACTTTGCCCCCAATGTCTAGGTTACCTTCTGACTGGAGAAAAACTCTCCCAGGAACAGCCTTTGACTGCAGAAAATTAAGTCCAAAACATGGTCAACACAAACTAACTTTAAGTCCAATCAAGCCAAACTGAAGTAAGTAGTTTGGCAGGGCAGGAGCAAGAATTTCAGACATGAAGGCACAGCAAAACTCACGCTGTTGGGAAGATGCTAGGAATACAAATAAGCAACAACAACACAGGAAAAAGTCATGTTTGCTCCCAGCAACCTGCCGCACACAGCATTCAGTTCTTATAAACTGTCTTCCCAGATGTGGCTTATGAAGGGAATCAGCCTTTTCCTCCCCGTAAACTATGCAACCCACATTGCTCTCTTCTCTGTTCCTCCCTGCGTGCCCTAGGATGAAAAGGGGGTGGGCCTCAGGCTTCCTCTGAACTCCCTCTCCCTTGTTCTATCTCTTCCCTGCTCTGCCCAACCAGACTTTGCCCTTCCCCAGCCTCCTCCATAGCCAAGGGAGCCATACTCCCATTCCCTGTCAGCTGTTCAGCTTCCTCCTTGGATTCAGACTCTGACAGAGGTCTGACAGGTAATGGTAAACCGCTCCTATATTTTACTCCAAAAAAAATCCCACATGGGTAAACAAAATAAAGAGATTGCTGATACTCAGTGGTGGTATGCTACTGGTTCGGACTGGTTCGACCGAACCGGTAGTTTAAAACAAAAAGCCTACGAGGATCAGCTGAGAGGAGGGGAAAAAAGTCTCACAATCAGTTGAGAGGAAAAAGAACAGAAAAGTGCAGGATTGGCCCTCCCACCCATCTCTGCGCATTTCTCTTCTTTATCCTCTCAGCTGATTGGCACTACAGGCCTCAGCTGGTGTGTGGAAAACTGCACGCGCACATTAGGTGCGCCAATCACTGAACCAGTAGTGGAACAGGTAGGATCCCACTGCTGCTGATACTGTGCCTAGTTATGAGTCCCTCGGGTTAGATGACGCTCAGAATGCAAGTGAGGAAGAGCTGAGGGTCTTTTGAAATACTAATGGCATTCATGATATAACTAGGTTAAGGTCTGGTGACTGAAGTTGCCATGCATGAAAAAAAAACCTAAATAGCAAAGATGAAATTGTGGGAACATGGAATGTAGGGAGCACGAACATGGGAAAAGGACAACAGAGTGAAAGATGAAATGAATCGATCCGCATTGTCACCTGAGCATCAGGGATCACGATGGACTAGAACTGGACACTTTCATCAGAAAATTATACTCTTTATTCAATACTTGAAAAAGAAAGAAAGAATGCTGTTGCTTTCATAGTGGTGTTGGAAAAATCTTTTTAATTTAGTCACAGGTTAGGCAGGACTAGAGCATCTTATGTTTCTAATGTTCCTTAACCATCAGACTGGCTCTAATAATACATTCTTGATATTTAAAAACTTTTCCCAGACTTCTGAGAATGGAAACAAAGAAAAGTATGGGTTTCTACTATATATATAGAAATTCAGGATTTGAACAAAGAATGAGAATCTGTGCCATATTCACCTGCCTCATAAATATGTACTGGAGTTTTTAAAAGAAATTAAAGTTTAAATGAGAACCAGATTACTTTTTAAAACATCCTATTCTTCCCTTTGGTGATCAAGCTCTGGAATAGCTTGACTGTAGACTTCAGTGGAAAAGTTGGGCAGTGTAATTGGTTACACTTGGACCTAGAATCCTATCTGATCTTCAAACAGGATTTTTGGCAGTTGTGACACAAAGGGAGGTGTCTTGGGCACTGTGATGGAGAACCCACTGCTGCTTTTCCCCTCCAATTTTATTTGTTTTTGCAAAATTAAAATGGTAGCAGCCATGGCGGTAGTAGTAGCAGGGAGCTGGATTAGAAGACCTCCAAGGTCCCTTCCAGCTCATTCATTCTATTTCTAGTGGGTTAAGAATACCAAGAATAGGATCATATGTTATTTTGGGGGGAATACATACATTTTAAAATGCATATTCAATGATATGCAAAATGACAGGTATACAAAGATCAGCTACTGACAAATTATTATGAAAGCATATATTTTCTCCAAAATAAAAGCTATTCATTCAAGTGTGCTTTTTAAGGATGTGAATAAGGTAGCATGTACTATGAATCTTAGAAGTTAAAATGACCATTTTTTATTGATCATTGTCACAAATTCTGCTCTGTCTAATGAATGGAGGCTGAAAAAAATCACTTTGCAAAATACTGCAACTGTTTATGGTCTTACCTTGAATACTGTCTTGCATTGAATAAGATCCAGCAAAGATATAAAATACAAGCTGTATTTCTGATGCTATTTGTTTTCAGATAAGCAGATATGTGTCTGTTTATAATAAATTGAAATTATAACCATATTTATGTTACTCATTGCCTGGTCTGAACTTTGTAAGAAGCTTTTACTTTGACCAAAAGTTTTACACTATACCCTTTGCTAGTTCTTCCGTAAGTAGGCAAACTTTAGGTTAAGGCTGAGTAGGTACTGGCCTAAAGTGCCAAAGCTTGGGGAATATCAATCCTGCACCTCCATCACTACCATCTTCTGAATTCTTCTAAGAATGCAAATTGCATTAGTGGAAGGTAGCACCATCAGTCAATGGGGCCTAAGAGCACCATATACCCTTGAGCTGGCACTGCCCTTCAATTTGACAATCACTCTTAATGCAAATCCACAGTTGGATAATAGTTTTATCAGGATCAAGTGGAATGACACAAAAGGGTTATTCTCTAATGTCAGTGAAAACATTTAAGGGCAAGTGTTTATATATAGACTTCTTAAATTTGAAAAATTGCATGATTGCATATTGCCAATTGCAATTTACATAAATATGAAGAAAAGGGTCACTTTGCCCATGGCAGCAACAGTAATTTCTACAGCAATCTTTTTATTGGATGGCCTCAAAACAGCTTGTTCATTATTTCCTTTATCTCATAGGATCTTATTTGTTACAAAATTAACATATATCTGCACATATGTATACATCTAAATTTCTTATTTTTCCTTTTCCTATGTTTTGTATTTATAGTTGATTTCTTTCCCTTTTTTGCTAAGATATTCCTCAATATAAAGAAAAATAAATTGCAAATATATTCTGTAGCTTTCATCTCTGTATATGTATCCTTTGGTAACTAGACCAATTGACTCATGCTGTAAAGTCCAATTGCAGCAATAATTTGAAATGTGCCTTGATTTGTTACAAATATTTGCTTTCCATTTTGAAATATTGTTGCAAATATCCATAGAAGGTAGGGCTATTTGAAGATCAGGAAATGTTTTGTGAATCAACACTCGTATGATTTACCATTAAAGCAATTGCTCTGAATATAATTCCAATTGACTGTTTGCCACAAGAGGTCTCTGAATTGATATTCAATCTATGAATTGATGCATTTAATTGACACAACGATAGGGATGTTTCCACAATATCAGCATAAAGTTTACTTTCCATTTTAGTAGGATAGCATTCCAGCCCATCAGACATTCTTTACAGATGTTTTTAAAATAAACCTGGAGTAAAAAAAAGTCATATTTGTCATGGCTTCCAAATTTCTGTAATATGCAGAGCTTTGTATACAGCTTCCCTTACTGTTTAAATCTCTCCAATTTTTTGTCAAATGTTTCCCAACAACTGAAGTTATATAGATAGAAGCATTCCTTAAGTTCCTTGAAAACAGGTTTTCCATTGATGTGTGCATTTTCACATACAACTTTTAAAACATTTTTTCCAGACCCAATAGTCTGAGAAAAGATGTATAACCAGAAAAAGACTATTGCCAGCAAATTCCATTTCGTGATCCTTTCTATAGCATGATGAAATGTTATTTTGGCAAAGCAAATTAATTTTTTCCCATGGCAATTCATGAATCCAAACCAAGGTTTACAAAATAATGATAAAACATTAAACTCAAACTCTCATAATAAGCTTCAAATAGAAACTATGTGTCTGGACAAAGGAGATAATGAAGAAGAAATCTCACCTCCACTTGACAGAAATTGTTTTTGTAACTATTGTTATTCACACTATTGCAAGAACTACAATGTTGGGAGTAGATTGAGCAGAATGACTAAACTGTGACACTTAGAGAGGTCAGCTGTGTACCAAACCAAGGCCCTATTTTGGGGGGTATGGAAAACTATTCTGAAACTTTATCCAGAAACAAGAAAGTTAACTGCCATGCAGCAAATCATGTTGGACCCAGCAATTTAGCAAGTCCAACAAAAGGACAGATGAGGCAGTATATGATAGAATTCCGATGGAAAGCAGCTGGTAAAGGATAAAAAGAAGAACTAGACAGGAGATTGGTCAAAACAATCTGCATGTTCTCATCTACAGAATATCTATCTTCCCCAATCCCTGTGAATCACCTAGGCACACGCAAGGGAGCAAATGCTGAGCAGTGTTGAGAATAAGAAGTGATTGTGGCAATAACCACAATTTTTCACCCTGTTCCCCCCTCTGCACTGACACATGTACACACACACATACACAAATTCTGTCAGATAGATTGGACTGAGAGGGACTGAACAATTTCATCTTGGAGCTTCCATACCTGAGGTTTCACTTGAATGCAAATTACTTTCCCACAACTAGGTCAAGACTTCAACCATTATCCTACATTGGCTCTCAAAATAATAACTCTACATAGATATGTTGTCAGATTTTTGGAGGACCCGGTCCATTGCTAATCATGATGTAGGTGAGAAGACCCACAATACCAAGGTTTAATGACTGTTCCAAACCAACCACATGCATATTGGTGGTTGCCAACTTTGCTCTAAAGCAAAGACATTAACTTTTTGTACTAAACTGAGCATGTGGGGGTGAACACCATCTGCCTTAGACTGACCTCCTCATGTTCTGTTGCTTTGAGCCATCTTTTCCCCAGGTTAGCTTTCCAGTTCTTCAGAAACCAAACTGGGAACTATAAAAAGTCTCACAAACACTGTGGAACAAAAGTTGATCAATAAAAATGTTCTCTTTATGTATTTTGTTCACTTGTCAGGTTAGCTATTATTAGAATTGTTTCCACACAGCAGTGTTCTAAAACTCTTAATCGACCCACACACCTACACACACCTAAGAATATGATCCCTAACAGGATTTGAAAAGAAGTATCTAAGAAATAAAATAAAAAAGTTTTAAAGGATAATGAAAGCTTTCCCAAATTCCAATTGCTTTGATCTTTTAATCACAACTCTTTCACTACTATCCAAACCATGGCTATATTAACCATCTCTGACAGTTCATCAAAATCAATTTTAGTGGTTTTGTGAGATTGGTATAAAGTCTTCCATGGTATCTCTGGCTGTAATTCTTAATACACTTACCTGGATGAAAAACCCATTCTGTATGATACCATTGAGTTGAAAATGAACCTGTCTTGTATTATCAATGATTTTGTCAAGGAACCAATGAGTAACGATGGTGAATGTTACTGGCTGACACAGGCAGAAGAACATTGTAGCATGTAATGCTGTTACTGCAAAATATTTTAAGAGAGCTTAACTGGGCTTTTTCAAAAGTGATTATGAGAGCCAAAGATTCATAATCTATAGTTAAGTTAAATGTTAGTGACAGGGAAATAAAGTTCAAAGAATTAATTAAGGGGAAAGTTTATAGAGACATATCCACTTTTAAGAGGCACAGTCTTATTATGCAATTATAAAGAACAAAAAATAGGTGCTAGCAACAGCATAATCTAATTGGCAATCAGTTCAAATCTCTGATAAATCAGGAACTCTCTAATTGCTTTATTAGTTTAAAACTATATTTAAGCCAGTTTTTTCTATGAACTCTAAGAGCTACTATTTAGCATCTGCCTGCCTGTCTATAAATCTAATTATTATTTATTAGATTCTATACCATCATTAATTTGTACAATTCAAGGCAGTGCACACAATGCTCTTGTAAGGTGGATTGGAAGCCAAAAGGACTAGAACTCATGATTTCCCAGTTTTTAGTTGAATATCATAAAACACTACATCAAACTGGCTATCTTTACCTAACTTTACCTAACTTACTGGCCTGTTCATGCAACTGTCCTTATTAAATGTGTTTACTTCAAATATAAAAACAAATTTCTTTCTGAAGTTGGGAAAAGCCTCATTTCTTTTGGTGTATTTTAAAGGTCCATCCTCAAAACAACTACAAAAATAGAGACTGAATAAATAAGATAGATCAGGATGCTGTAGATATATACTGTATCGCAAATCCTTTATTGTGTATGGAGACAGACAGAAGACTATGAACAGCCTTTTATGATTTCTTAAGTGCATATTTATGGACATATTTTGGAAATAGCTTATCTTTCATGAAGATGCAAAAAAAATGCTCCTCTATCCAGTATCCATACATAAACCGCAGATACAATAGCCACATTCTTCTGTCTTGTTTTGTTTTTGCCCTAAAATGAGTGGATCTTCCAGCTTTGCTGGTAGAATGAGCTTTTCTTCATTTGGGCCATTTATTGCTAAGAATAATAACACAAGTAGTCTTCTGAAGATCAATTGATTGCCTGTGAGGCCAGTTATATGAAGAGACTAATGTCTGAAATGCAAATTTGCATGAATGCTGCTAAGGCCATTAAAAGTTGGACAAGATAAACTCAAGTGGGCAGTAAGGAATGAAAAAAGAGGAGACCAGTTCCAACAATCATTTTATAAGGACTGAACAGTAAAGATATAGACACTGATTTATAAACATTGGACAGGTCACTGCTGAAATCCATAGCTGAATTGGGTGTGTCCAATTCAGAAGAGACAAATTTGAGATAATGGTTCTTACTCTGTTGCCTTAATTAAACAACAACAACAATAATGATGATGATGATAATACCGATTGTCATTGGGGCACTTGGTACCATGTCCAAGAATTTTACAAAGCACATCAAGAAATTGCAGCTTCCTGCAATAACAGCAGCGGAACTGCAAAAAACTGTGCTACTTGGAACATCGTATATTTTAAGAAGATACTTGGTTGATACCTAGGACGCTGGCAGCAACCCGTATCAACCATTAGCACCAGTCACAGGTATTTGTGATACATTTTTGAATGTTCAGTTGACTGAGTTTCATGTTTAATGAATAAAGTAGATGATGATGATGATGATGATGATGGAGGAGGAGGGGGAGGGGGAGGAGGGGGAGGAGAAAGGGACTAGGCTCATATTATGCCACTATAATAAAATATGCCACAACAGAAGGCCATTTCTATAGGAAAAGGTTTTTTGTGTATCGTTTTAAGTATGGCCTATCAGTGTCCAAATCAAAGATTCCTGACATGTAAAACAATGCCAAGTTTGAGAAGTCTCATAAAGTATTGGAAGTGTTTTTCAGCTTTAAAGGGAAACATTTTAAAAAAAACCCAACACCTTTTGTTCAATGTCGTCTAGTTTTTACAAAAATACATCATAATAGAACAAAGACATCTGTATGGTATTAATGGATTTGGCTAATTTTCCTAATATTTTTTCACCATCTGTTCCGACAATTTAGAAAACATTGTCATTTCAGACGCTAAGCTCAAAAAAGAAACAATGGCAGGTGTTTTCAAAAAGTAATGAAGTTAACTCAGGCTGCAGTGTCTGGTCTTTGGAAAAGAGTATTAAGAGCCATAGATGCACTCTCCAATCAGATCAGAGAGTATCTCTGACTTTGAAGAGAAGATTCTAGGATTAGATGTCATCTTCTGATTCACTACAATTTCTAAGATTGACTTTCACACAGGGAAATGGTTCCTTTTATATACATGCAGTCTATGGGACAATTTTTAAAAAGGGAGAAGAGGAACCAATTCCCTGGCATTTTGATTCCAGTGACCATTGCTATAGACACCTCTATGGAGAAATGTCTTATGGTCACTGCAGTTTGGAGAAAGAGCAGAAAAGATTTGAGAGGTAAATTTCAGGAATTGTCATAGATGAATGTGGGTGCAGATTCAGGTGTCCAAAATCCATTAGCTTAGCCCATTCCACATCAAGCCAAAACTGAATTTAGCAAGCAGTAACAGATAGAAATATATGCAGCTGAATTTGGAAAGCCACATTTTGAAAAATAATATCAATGTTTTTCTCCTATGAAATATTAAATGGAGAGAGATAGATACATCAAAAAAGTGTCAGAAATTAAATGTACTTATAAAGAGGAAGATTTATTAAATACTTTTAATGCAAAAGGTTAATAACTCGATTGGGGAAGATTTTAAAGGTATAATAGTTTAGAAATGTAGCTTTAAATTGGATTGTTGCTAAATATGATTTGTACTGTCACTTGCTCTGACTAAATAATGCCAGAATAGAAAATAAATGCTGTCACTTTCAACTGTGAAAATGGTGACTATTGCCCAGACAAGAAATGTTTATTCTCTTTAATAGAACACAAATAAGTTCAGTTAATCATTTTTTGTGTTCACAATAGTCCCAATGGTGCTTTTTCAAGAGGCAACTGGACTTTATGTTTTTTCTTTGAAGACATTTCACTTCTTATTCAAGAAGTGAATTCACTTCTTCTTGGATGAGAAGCGAAACATCTTCAAAGAAAAACCAGAAAGCCCAGTTGCCTCGTGAAAAAGCACCTTTGGGACAACCATGATCTGGATGAGTGAGAATCTCCATAGACATTTACCAATGTTCACAATAGGTATCACAAAATTCCTCCTTACGAATCTGGGGATCTAAGCATGATAGTTTCATAATATGTCACTCAAACTCACTAGACATTATCTTGAAGCATTAGAAGCAGAAAACAATAAGGAAAAACAAACTGCTTTTTATTGACATCAAACATTTCCTAAAGTGGGCTCTTGCCTGTCATGTAGGTCTGTTTTGCTTTTTAGCCAATAGAAGCCTGCTAAGGTTCTTCATGGTCTTTCTACGCCATGGAAAATTATAAAGGTAAAGGTTTCCCCTGTCCAGTTGTGTCTGACTCTAGAGAGTGGTGCTCATGTCTGTTTCTTAGCCAAGGGAGCCAGTGTTGTCTGAAGACACTTCTGTAGTTATGCTGCCAGCATGACTATATGCTGAGTCACATGGAACGCTGTTATCTTCCCCCTTGCATTTACTTGCATTTGCATGGTTTTAAAGTAGATGGCAGCAGCTGGGGCAAGAAATAGTTCGCTGCATTGTGCAGTGGTCACGTCTCGAACCTGGGCTTTCAGCTTTCCAGCTAACAAGCTCAATGTCCTTAACCACTGAGCCATCATGCATCCACACACATGCAAACATGGTATGGAAGACTATATTCGAATAGTAATTCTACTAATTGTTGTGGTGTTAATATTGACAATAGTTCAGAAACTCAGAAGTCAGTATATTTGCAGTATTCCAGTATTTGAAGGACTGCTACAAAGAAGAGGGCGTCAAATTATTCTCCAAAACACCAGAGGGCAGGACAAGAAACAATGGTTAGAAACTAACCAAAGAGAGAAGCAACCTGGAATTAAAGAGAAATTTCCTAACAGTGAGGACCATTAACCAGTGGAACAGTTTGCCTGCAGAAATCGTGAGCGCTCCATCACTGAAGGTTTTTAAGAAGAGTCTAGACCAAGGGTGTCAAACTAGTGACCCACAGGCCAGATGTGTCACACACAAACCACACCCATCCCAGCTCCACGAAGGGAAAAAACATTGCAAAACGTCACATGATGGCAATATGACACTGCACATTTGATACCCATGATCTAGACCAGGGGTAGTCAACCTTTTTATACCTACGGTCCAGTTTTGTATCTCTGTTAGTAGTAAAATTTTCTAATCGCCCACTGGTTCCACAGTAATGGTGATTTATAAAGCAGGGGACAAAACCCCCACTGCCCACCATGAAAGCTAGAACGCCTACTAGTGGGCGGTAGGGACCAGGTTGACTACCACTGATCTAGATAGTCACTTATCTAAAATGATATAGGTTCTCCTGCTTGAACAGGGGCTGAACTAGAAGACCTCCAAGGTCCCTTCCATCTTCTCTTCTCTTCTCTTCTCTTCTCTTCTCTTCTCCTCTATTCTAGTTCTAACAGAAAAATGAGCTGGCAGTCTCACAATTTGGGGACAAAATGTCTTCACATATATGCCTTTCCCAGGATGGGACACTGAAGCATTCTAAAAAAAAATATTGCCAATGTAAGAAACTTCAGTAAACCTACTCCTAAAATTTACACCCCACTCAAAATGTAAATTTATTTGCCCAGAAATTTTGAATGACCCAATTCCATCTTTCCTGAAATGAGATTTTATTAGTATTACGATTTTAGATTGTAAACAGGGTTAGGGTTAGGGTTAGAAGTGAATATCAATTCCAAAGAAATAAATGTCACTTCTACATCTGGTGAGAAATTTGAGAACTGGGCAGAGGACCTCTTCAAATTACAAAGTACAAAATGGTCACTAAAAACAATTTTGATATTCTTCCCTTGAAGTTTAACATATGTCACATAAACTGGTCCAAAGTATCTTACTGAGTTGTACAATGCTTTTTTCTAGGATGCAATACAATTGTTGGAGAACCAGTTTGGTGTAGTGGTTAAGCACCAGGCTAGAAACCAGGAGACTGTGAGTTCTAATCCCGCCTTAGGCATCAAAGCCATCTCGGTGACTTTGAACCAATCTCTTTCTCAGCCCATGATGTCAGGCTCACATAACAAGCTAGTCGGTCAATTTCAGTCACAGCCAATGGACCAATACTTAGCTGATCTGAAAAGAGTGGATCCTGAACTTGCGGGGAAAAGCTAGGAAGAAAAAAGAAATGCAATATTGTTATCATAGATAAAATCTGCCTTTCCCACTCATTCCACCCATATCATCTGAAAAAAATGATTTAAAAAATCATTAAGAAATGATTTGGGCCTCATGTAAGTGTGAGTGCAACACATTCCTGAGGCGGATTTTTTTCCTGCTTTAATGAATAAGCAGCTCGAGATTCTTCAGTCATCTGTGTGAGTCTGAAACACCCCATTCACCTATTTGAATAAATTAGATTAAGAGGTTGGTTAAGAGATAGATTATTAAATGAGATTAGGTCTCTTTTTCCCAAACTCATGTATTGGTCATTAGCAAGATTTCAAAAACTTCTTCCTAATCATTTCCCAAGTACTAAATAAATAACTGCAGTACTAAATAACAAACATGTGTAGATTTGTTTATTTAGAATAAACAAAATATAACATTTACTTAAAAACAAGTATCTTGCTTCTCTCAAGCTCAATTTCACTAACTTGATAATCCTGAGAAAATAGATATTGGATTGTGTTGTCAGACACTAACAAAATGTTACTTTTCAAACAAAAAAATATCTTAAAAAAAACAAAAATTGCTTATTTTTTTTAAGGAGCAAGATGAAAGGATTTTGTTTTCTTAAGTGTGACCATTACCTGGAGTAGTTGCAATGAAACCATATTATCCTAAAGACAATTTAATTTTAATGGACATAATTTAGCCTTTGACAACAAATAACAATTAAACATGGTATGTGAAGATGAATATTCTTAATTTTACTGGTAATTTCTTCTCTCGGAAAGCTTTGCAACTAAGAGACTTTGAAAAGAGAATTTTTAGGGAGGAATGGGGTTTTTTTTAGTATGATTGACAATTTAATATTTATTTACTGGCTCGTTCACTTACCCGGAACAGCTCTCCTCCTCGTGGTGTGTCTGGTGCTCCCTCTGGGTCCCTCTGGGTCTCGCCTGGATTGGATCTCCTCTGCAGTCTCCTGGGGTCTCTAGTGCCTCCTCTGGTTGCTGGCTTGCTCACTTGTCCAGATCGGGTCTTCTCTGTAAGCTCCTGGGGTGTCTGGCACCCCCTCTGGTTGCTGGCTTCACCTGGCTCAGCTCTCCTCTTACATTGTTGGATTACAACTCTGATCATCTCCAAGCATTGTCAATGGTAGGCAAGGACTCCTCGGGGTCCCGTCAGCAAGTCAGTGTCGGCTGGCGGTCCCCCGGCGACGAGCCTATTCTGCAGCAGTCCCCGACTTATGGAACAAACTGCCTCTGGACCTCCATCTGGCCCCTGACCTCCGCACCTTCCGCCGCAATTTAAAGACCTGGTTGTTTGACCAAATCGGGCTGTGACTACCTCACCAGGGGTATGGGATAATTTTAAGTATCTTAATTTGGTTTTATTGGGCTTTATAATTGTTTAATCCTTTTTAAATATTTATTGTATTGTACGTTTTAATTGTGAGCTGCCCCGAGTCTTTGGCGGCATATAAGTCCAATAAAATAAATAAATAAAATAAATAATGGGGGTTGGGATGAGGAGAGTTGGAATCCCAAGATTGTCTGGAGGGCTATAGGTTCCACCCTTTATTTGCAGAAAATGCACACAGTCATGTCTTATTTGTTCTATACAGTACCTGCTGTCCTGAGAGCAATTTGCCACAAACTGAGCTCTTTGCTCATAAATAAATAAATAAATGGAAAACTAAAACAACCTATTGCTCCTTGAGACAGCTTTTCATGGGTTGCCATTAGGTTTCTTGATCACTGAATAGAAACAGTGATAGAATAGGCGGCAGCAGGAGTCTTCCAAATATGGCATTTTCCCGTTTGAATGCCACTACACTAATGCAAATGGACAAAGATCACCGATGGTCTCCAAAGGTTAAAAGCTTTTTCATTTCCAACTTTCTGCTGAATCTAATTTTGTAAAGATAAAGCAGCACCAAAAAAATAAAAATAAAAAATAAAACCATGCCTTTTATTTTAATTCAAGGATACTAGTAAGAACAAAGCAATGTGACTCTATGGTTGTTTCAAGGCAACCCCTCCAGCCTAGGAACAAAGCACAAAGAGTTGGACCCTAATAGCTCCTTGTGTGTTGTTGCATGTTTGAGGAAGAGATGTTGAAGAATATAAACTGGTGACAGCAGAAGTTTTGGGAAAGCAAAGTGCAATGTAAGCTAAGCAAGATTAATCAAAGCCTTAGATCTCTATAATCAGACACAAATGAGACAGCTGTTTGCACCTTAGGATTGTGAGTTCAGCTATTGTCTCTTTAGATCCATGCTCTCCTGGCTTGTTAAGATGACCTGAATGAGTTCAGATGGACGTAAATTCTTCCAGTTGGGGAGTTTGTTTCATTATCTCTTAAAGAGACCTTGGTTCAAGAAGTCATCAGTGACCCCACTATACCAGGTAGTTTTCATCTAGTATCTAACCTCCCTTTTGGAAGAATGTGAGTGAAATAGTAGAAAATAATTTCAGTGGCCCTGGATAAAGATTATCTGGAGCCTTTTCAGTAAAATTCAGACCCAGGCATGGGGAAGAAATGGCATTGGTCAGACTTTTGTCTATGGAGATTCTCAATCATCCAGGTCCTGGTTGTCCCAAAGGTGCTTATTCATAAGCAGCTTCTTGGATGAGAAGCGAAGCATCTTTAAAGAAAAACCAGAAAGTCCAGTTGCCTCTTTAAAAAGCACTTTGGGGTCAGACCTTTGGATGAAATCTGACATGGGTGGGATGCAGCTTCTATACCCATTCTTAGTCTATTATGAAAATCTAACAATCAGCACTCTTGAGTCAGAAAGAGCTAGCTCTGGCACACTTTTGAATATACCTGGCCTGGGGCACTGTAAGGGAGAATATGGTGTCTGACTAAAAGTACTAGTAGCTGTAAGTACTGGTTTATTTAGCTCCAGCATCACACTTCTCAGACACACATATGTGGTGATTGACTAGTACTTGTAATCAGTCACCACATAAGTGTGACCAAGAAGTATGATGCTGGAGCTAAATAGTTCAGTAACAATTTGGATTGCAGTAACAAAAGCATTGCTTCTAGATCATAGAAAATATTTTGGTTGCATTCTCTGTTGGCAGTAATTCACTTGAAATTCTGTGTCCAAATTCAAACAATTTTATCTTAAAAGAGACACGCAGAAGTGAAAGTTGGATCAGAGCTACCACAATAGAGGACCTAAAAGAATGAAAGAAGCTGACCATGATAGCACATCATCAGTATCATGTTTACCCTGCAAACAGAAGACTAAGGAGACATATGGTAGCAGGCTACAAATTTCTAAAAAAAAACCTATTTTCTAAAGCATGGGCCCATTCTTTTCCAAAACAGAACAAAAAGGGGCAGGCAATCAGTAACTAAAAGAAAAATAAAATCAGGCTGAATATTACAAGAAATCAGATATTAAGAGCTATTAAACAGTGAAACAGTCAGCCTAAAACTATAATAAATGTCTCATTGGAGATGAACATTAGTGGGAGATGGTTTAGTGCTGAGGTGTCAAACTCAATTTCATTGAGGACCGCATCAGGGCTATGGTTGACCTTGGGGTGGGGGAGCTGGGTGTGGCCGAATGAGTAGGTGTGGCCAACTGGATGGGCATGGCCAACTGGGTGGGTGTGGCTAGTTTGATGCCACTCCTGAAACTGCTGGCATGTTTCCTCTTTGCATTGAGTAGACCAGACCGAAGCCAAACTGGTTTGATCTTTCTTCTTCACATTGGGTAGACCAGGATAACCCCACAGGCTGGATCTGACCACATCTCAGGCCAGATTCGGGCTGGGGGGTTTGAGTTTGACACTCCTGATTTAGTGGATAATAGCTATGAACAGAAGGCTTAACAAGAAAAATTGTGAGAATCCTTCAACTTATAGATTCTAAGATTCTAATATATTCTAGTCTGTAACCTTCAGGAATTAAAGTTATGGCCAGTTTATTATTTCTCCAAATATTTGCTAAGGAGTCATTTTTTTATGCTGTTTGCCTATAATTTCTAAACAACTCATTTCAGAATTCAGTTTGACATGTCAATTTTATGGGTGTTACACAGAAAAGTAGTTTATAGAATATAATAGATTACTTGAAGGGCAAACATGAATATTATGAAGGATTTTAAAATCAAATTGCACATCTATTATTAGAGAAATAGATGTAAAAACATTTATTATTCCATTTATTATTCCATTCCTCTTTAATAATTGATTTTCAGCAAACATAAACTGGGAAGCAAGCTCTACAATAAATGAAAGAATGTTACTAATGTAAATATACTGAAAATGATTTGAATTGAGAATTAAGTTTATGAACTATTATTTCAGCTTAATATCTGTGCCATTAGGGGGGATGGATGCTAATTGTAGTTTCTAGAACAGAGCAAATATCGTGTATGCATGACCAAATTAATGAATACAGTTCTATTCATATATCCCAGGTGCTAAAACATTGTTATTTTGAATTTAAAATAATTGAATGTTATACTCTACAAAGATACCCAAGCATTTAAATTTAAGCCCAGGATTAAACTGCAAATAAGCATATAATTAACAATTCTCTACAACTGTTAAATCATTTTTGATACTGATTTTGATAGTGTGTTGGCATTCCTGTGATTTCCAAGCACAGACTATTATGGGTATGTGTAACATGATCAACTCACCTCATGGAGCCATATACCATACAACTGAGGTTCACGATAGTAACATCTACCATGAGGAAGATCTCAATTCCTTAAACACACTATTCCCTCTGACAAACTATTTTGATAGCCATCCCTCTTAAGAGGCAGAATGCACAGAAGCCGCTACACAGAGGACATTTTGAAATGATTGTGATGGGCAGGTGGGCCTTAGAAAAGCTGTTTGTTGAGCTGTAGACATATTGGTATTATCCTTCAGACAGCAAGAGGTCATTCTTTTCAAACATGAAGTATCCACTTGGAGGAAGGATTGGAAAAAGGGATGTGTTGGGAATTATTTATGAAAGCCAGCCTGGAGTTCTTTGAAGTCTAAAACATCAATAGCATAATGGTATCAACTAAGTAGGCAATATATTTCTTTTAAAGAGAATATCTTTACAATAACCCAAACAAGTCAAATAGTAAACTCTTATCTCTAGAGTCAGAAAGATTCCAGCTTAATGATTTGTCTTACTCACTGTTTATATTTTGTCTAATAGCCTCTTTGACACAAAGGAAACAATAAAATAAAAACTATTAAGAAACCAATTTCAATAAGTACAAAAAAGGTTCAGAGAGATTAAAAAATACAAGAATGTTTCACAAAAGTGCAACTATTATGGAACAATTAAACAAACAGAAATCAAATCTGTATTATCTCCAACAAGATTCCAGTACTGTAATCAGTTATCCTATTCAATCTCTTCTGGATTCTAAATAATACAGCCTGTCATGTAAATTGCTTAATTTTTCTGTAACTTTTTAAAAAATACATTGGTGCATAATAAACTTATCAGATCTAGCACAGGCAATTTTGGGAACAGTCAAAATCCTCCCAGCTGGTTGTTTTAAGTACAGTATCTATTTTGATGTTTCCCTGTCAGAAATTATTCATGATTTCAGAGTTGTCATTAATTTCTGGCCTGGTTACTTAAATGGAAGTGGACTGTCTCTCTGCGTCTTCCTATGTTCCTACAGTGAGAACAATCAACCAATGGAACAGCTTTTGCCTTTGGAAGTTGTGGGAGCATCATCACTTGAGACTTTTAAGAAGAGATTAGACTGCCATTTGTCAGAAATGGTGTAGGGTCTCCCGCTTGGGCAGGTGGGGTTGGACTAGATGACCTACGAGGTCCCTTCCAACTCTGATTATCTGTTATCTGTTATGTTGTAGAACATTATTCTATGTTCTTTTGTCCTGTTGAGCAGGAAAGTTATCTATAGGTGGGGAATGTTATATAGATCCATCATTATAGGCAGATTCTCACTTGCTCAGGCTTAGATCCACCATCACCCATCCTGGAAGTCAGTATTCCTCCTGATAACTCTCAACTAAGACAAACAGCTGTTAGTTCCTTGGTAATCTGAAGAGTTGAAAAGAGTAAATTGATATTGACTATCCTATGATTAAACAAAGAGACCACATTTCAGCTTATTCTAATGGGCTAGCAAAAGAGCATATCAAACACAGTAAAATAAACTATTTCAAATACTGAATGGTCTATTACAAGATGATGAAACTCTAACCTAAGACTCTTATTGCAACCAATCTGCAAGATTTAGCAGATACAATTACCCTATATCAATATTAAGTTAGATGCTACAGTTAGAGCACTACTAGTAGATAGTGAACCTTTAGTCAGCATAGCTGGCCCAGGAGTTGGGATTTTGTCTATGGTGTGAAAGATAGAATTCTTTATTGGCCAAGTGTGATTGGACACACAAGGAATTTGTCTTGGTGCAAATACTCTCAGTATACATAAAAGAAAAGATACATTCATCAGGAGTCAAGACTCATAAGGTACAACACTTAATGATAGTCATAGGGTACAATAAGCAATCAAATCATACTAGGAAAGTCAGTATAAATCGTAAGGATACAAGCAACAAAGTTATAGTCCTACAATCACAAGAGGGAGGGCATGGGTGATAAGGAGTGATGAGAAGATTAACAGTAATAGTAGTGCAGACTTTGTAAATAGTTAGTTGAACAGTGTTGAGGGAATTATTTGTTTAGCAGAGTGATGGCTTTCGGGGGAAAATTGTTCTTGTGTCTAGTTGTTCTGGTGTGCAGTGCTCTATAGCATCGTTTTGAGGGAAGAAGTTGAAACAGTTTATGTCTGGGATGTGAGGGGTCTGTAAATATTTTCACACCTTCTTTTTGACTTGTGCATTATACAGGTCCTTGATTGAAGGCAGGTTGGTAGTAATTGTTTTTTCTGCAGTCTTAATTACTCTCTGAAGTCTCTGTCTGTCCTGTTGGGTTGCAGAACCAAACCAGACAGTTATAGAGTGCAGATCATGAAATCTTGAAAGCACTCTGCTTAAGAACAGAAGTCTGTTCTTTGGCAAGAATTATACTAGAGATCATTAGATAGAATTTTGAAGAACAACTTGTTTTGTAGGACACTGGAATTCTGGAGTCACTTTCCCTCAGCCCTAAGAAGGCAATGGTAAACCACTTCTAAAAAGCCTTGCCAACAAAACTGCAGGGACAATCAGCACAACTGAATAGAAGAAAAAAAACACAAAATCCAGTTAGTTGAGCTTGTTTGTTTATTTGATTTACATAATCACCCATCTCACAAACACGATTCTAGGCAGTGTACAATAAAACAATCAGTTAAAACATCTATGGAGATTAAAAAATTAAACAATATAAGTAAGTTGAATGAATCAGCATCCCACACACAGTGCTACAATTTCATGGGATCCCCAAGCCTACAAGAACTGTTTTCAGAGAGTTCCTAAATGCTAATAGGGTGATGTCTAATCTCATCACGGAAAGGGAGGGGGAAGGCAATGATGTTCCAAAGGGCAGATTCCGTGAAAAGGTTCACCTCCCGGGCATCATTAGATGGAATTCTTCAGCAGATAGGAACTATACACACACTCCTCTTGCTGGACCTGATGGGATGGGTAAAAGTATCCAGGGAAAGGTAATCCCTCAAATAACCTGATCTCATGCCATATAGGGCTTTAAAAATCAAAATCAGCACCTTGAATTGAACCGGAAGCAAGCCAGCAAACAAGGTTATGCACAGAGCAGAGGTTGAATGTGTATCATTCTAGGTGCATGTATAACTTCCCTTTTCCAGCAGTTTAAGCTTCTGGATGCTGTTCAAGAGCAGCCTCATATAAGTACATTCCAATTGTCCATTTGGAAGGTGACCTGAGCATGAGTAGTTACTGCAAACAGAGCCTCATAATCCAGGACACACCTAGCATAAAGTCCCTCCTACCACAATTGGCACCTGCTCTATGAGCAGGAATTATGAGTTCAGTAGCACCCCAAAATTGCACACCAGATCTGATTGGGGCAGCGAAGCTCCAGTATTAAGTCCCAGATCCAGAAGGCCCTAAACCCCAAAACCACTTAGCCTTAGCAGGTTCAGTTGAAGCCTGCTGTTTCCCATCCAGACTTCCGCATTTATACCCATCATTTGTATGTAGTTATTTATTGTTCGTTGGCTATTATTTCTGGACCTTGTTTCCATGGCAATTAAAATAGTTGCTCTATGGCACACTTTTACGTACTTGAATCCCAAGATATCTTCTTTCAGTTTTTTCTCCAATCTGATCATCCCAAGTTCTTTCAGCCTGTCGTCCCAGAGCATGTCATGTCTCTATATCAATTGTCTTGCCCTCCTCTGAACTTATTCTAACTTGTCAATCTTTCTGGAAATGCAATACCCATAATCATTCACTATGTTCCAGGTGTGATAGATTGAGGGGAATAGTAATTTTAAACATTTTGACACAATGCTTCTTTTAATACAGTCCATTAGCCCTTCTAGCACTGGATGATACACATCTTGCTATTTATGAAGCACCTGCTAACTGGTAAGTTACCATAATTGTAAAATGATAAAACTTTTGATTCAATAATGATACATTTTTACATTCATCTAACGAAATAATTCTTAACTTCCTTGGGGGCTCAACACTACTTCTATTATGTTCTAAGATAATATTATATTGATGTGTGTATTTTTAAGTGGGAATTTTGTTGGTCTTCAGCATTTCAATAAACTGTAAGAGCAACCTTCATATATCAATCCGGCCTTTGTAACAATTACAATGCACATTCATTTTCATCTTTTTGCTTTCTTCCTATGTGAATGTTTTGTTCACATATGGAAAAATGAGGGCAAAATTCAAACACAGCAGGAAAAAAGGATTGTCTCCACTGTTGCTTAATATTCATATTGCTGGGAACATCCATCCTGCTTTCAACATGTTTATTAAAAGACAGAAAAAAGTGTAGGGAAGCAGCAGGCAATTGGCAGACTTTTGGGGTCCATTAGCCAGATGTCCAACAGCTGTTCAAATGGTAAGACCATCTCATTGCTGAAAGAAATTAAAAATGACCCAATGGAACTGCTGTGCTTGGTAAATGTAAATTCACTCCAGCAATCTTCATCATAAAACTGCAGATTGGAAAGCTGGATGTTGAAACAATATTTCTCCAGAACATAATTTTATTTAATCAAAACTTAAGTAATTTGAAACTCAAATATTTATCTAAGCATCACCCAGATATCTATTTTATGTTGATAGTTTATTTAATGCAATTAATTTGCTGGTTCTAGGTGGATATATTAAGTACCTTGGTACTTTAGCTACTTGATGTACCAATAGTGGGGAAAATATGTAGAATATATGTAGATATGTCAATGCTTACTACAAGCCTGATATCCTCACTAGTCTACAAGGAATTTTAAGATCAGTTAGAATCTTATAACCTTGACCTCTTTGTACTTTTATCAAATACATTTCACACTTCAAACAGACTGTTTAATTGTAATAGGACTCCTCAACTTAGTCTTCTATTTCATCCAACTGTACTTCAAGTGAACTAATTAAACACTATCAGTGAACAAGTTTTACAATACAAAAATAGTTTGCCA
This sequence comes from Naja naja, assembly GCA_009733165.1. NCBI lineage: Eukaryota > Metazoa > Chordata > Lepidosauria > Squamata > Elapidae > Naja > Naja naja. The sequence goes on from CM019149.1 coordinate 106,768,331, forward strand.
TTCTGTATTCACAGATGCTATTAAAAACCATAAGCATTTACAAATTTAGGTACCTTGTAATGTTTTGTAATGGTTCACATTTTAAGGGTTATATTGGCAATCCAAAATATATTAATACTGTAGCATTTGTGTATGTTTACCATTTTGTACTGTAGCAGAATGAATATTTTTTTAAAAAAACTAAATTCTTATTTTTAAACAGTCTTTATGTGATCATATAGTATAAATTCACATCATTTCTTAATTCTCTCAATTTCCATGAAATATATTCTGTCAAGAAAAAATTATACATATTAAAATACAGAAAAAGCTTATTCCTCTTGGGTAGTAAGCTTTTCCTTAGAACTGATGATCTGGGAGTTATTTTTCAAATGGATGATTTCTTATAAATATTTATATCTTCGAAATCAGAGAACAAGTACACAGTGGTGCATTTTTCAAAATAATATTTCTTTCTCCCTGGTCATTCTGGAGCACATAACTGTTCAAATTATGTGATTCCATATATGCTACTTATGGAAGACTGCAAATCTTTCTCTTCTCTTCAACAATCTTTTCTTCTTCATTAAAACAACCCACAGGGTTAACTTCAGTAAAATGTAAGGTTGGAAGTAAGGATGTAGTCCTATGTATTAACTTAGATATACGGAGACTTTAGTCCCTGGAAAAAAAAACAGCAATAAATATCTTGTAAAAATATTAACTACAAAGCAGTCAAGAGTCATTTGCTTTCTTTTCTAGAGCCAATGGATTGATTGATTGACTGATCTAATTTCTATTTTGCATCAACCAACTTCAGAACAACTCATGTAAATATGGCTGGGAGATACACACACACAAAAGATTATTTATGTGGCAAAATCTGCTATTAGAATTTAGCCAAATGTTTCAAGTACTAGTCCTGGTCAAGCAAAGCCTAGTGTGGCTCTTGTAAGGCCTTGAAATGAGATGTTTTACCATGCATGGGAACTCAAAGGAAGAATCACTGTTACTTTTTGTGGCTGCTTCAGGCTAACCCTATAACAAGTCATAAAGAAACTTGTGAAAGTTCTTGTACAAACAAACATTAAGTATTGGATTATTCAAATAGGCTCAGAGTCAAATGGGTTATAAAATGTTTTAACTTTCTTGGTTAATTATTGCATTGAATAAAACATTTATCTGCACACTCACATTTTTCATTATAAAACAGGCCCTCCAAACTGGTCTTGCAGAAGCCTTTCCATGATTGAAATACTCTGTAAAAAAACATCACAAACTAGATCACTTTGAAAACTAAGTAGTTTACAAATAACCCTATGTATTTTCCAGTTTTATTCCAAACATTTGATCCATCCCTTGGAGTCCTCCAGCACTGAACCTCTTACAAGTTTCACTGATAAACTGCTAACTTTCAGGATAAAATCACAAGAGTCCTGTGGAAAGTAGTCATACAACAGGGCATTCTATAAATTCTATCCATACCATACGATTTTGGGAAAGCTGCTGTCAGGTAAAAATCTACATAGAAAACTAAGCAACAAGACAAGTTGCAAGTTCCTAAAAAAGTTTCTCTTTTAGATTCTTAACATTTCGTGAATAAAGTGCTTGGGCTTTTGGCTAGTAATTTTGAATGTCGTTTTGGTCACAACCTGCAAATATTTCAGGAAGTAGGGTGACAATATATGTGTGTGTATACATATACATACACATAAACATATACATATACATAACTGGAACCTAGAGGTATAGCTTGTTGCAGTTTTGACCAGGTACCAATCAGAATTTTGTAGTTTGATTCTAGTATTTTCTGTATTCTGTTTGTTTTCAGATATGGATGTCAGTGGCTGTAGTTCAAGGCCCCACACTAATTGGGATCTTTTTGTTCCCTGGTAAAGGAGAAACTTCTGTATATGTAACAAAGAACTGGCAGCTCAAACAATGCAATACACCATAAAATCTTCTTTTCCTAATAGAATTTGGAAATTATGTTTACCGTGCCAACTTTGGATCAGTTACAAACCAATAATCCAAATGATCCACATTTTAAAATTCAGAATGGCTTGCAAAATGCTTCTTTATAAACTTTAAATATTGGAACTTGCAGCTCCTTTATCTGTTTTCATCATCTCCACAGGAAGTGAGAACTGACTAATACAGCTCATCCATCTAAATTAAGTTTGCCACCATTTACTAAATACAGCACGAACTGACAAATGTGAGAACTCTTGAGTTTTGCACTGGGAATCTTAACATGTTATTTATTGAATCAATTATGTTCACAGCGTGAAAGCTGCTTTCCCTTTCTTCCTCATAGCATTGCTGCCTCTAAAATAGGGGTTAGGAAAGTAGAGGAAAAAAAGCAATATATAAAATGACTAATGATCAATTGCAAGTCATATATGACTGAAATAATGGTACTGCCCAATAAATATATTCCTTACAACTTTTTTAATTTTAATTTTAATTTTTTAATTCATATTTATATCCCGCCCTTCTCCGAAGACTCAGGGCGGCTTACAATTTTTGGGATACAACCCAATGCGCTCAGCAATAGCCTTCATTCCATTGTATATGCCTGCTTATTACTAAGCGGCATTTTTACAAAGTCAGCTTATTGCCCCCAACAATCTTGGGTCCTCAATTTACCTACCCCGAGAGGATGGAAGGCTGAGTCAACCTTGAGCCTGGTGGGATTCGAGCCTGCAATAATTACAGGCAGCTGGAACTAAGTGCTAGGCTATTAACAGTCTGCACCACCAAGGCCCAACTGAGGTTCTAATAGTTGTTATTTTATCAGCTAAGCTGATCTTTTTGTTGTAACAAACCTTGTTTGTTATGTGCAAATGTAGACAATAGAATTTAACTGATCTCTGTAGTAGGATTTTCTTCTATAGGTAATCATGGGCTTACTTCACCTTGCTATATCTCACATAAAACAAATTAATATAAAACAAAAGAAAGCTGTATTTAATATTAGTTTCAATATGTTATAATATCTGCTGCATCATGTGACTTTGCTCTGACTCTTAAGATTGTACCAGGTGCAAGTCAATGCATCCATGTACTTCTGACTAAAAATTCTTTTGATCTCTTATTTGTCTTGTTTTGCTTACGCCAATATTATTAATACAGAAAGGGATGAGAATGGAAATATATGAAAGAAAAAAGTGAATCATCTGCAAGTAAGATAAATGTCAAATAACCACTGAAATAGTTTCTGAGCATATCTGGCAGCATCCCACAATAAGCCTGACCAATGAGTTAAAACAAAGTTATCAATGAAAATAAAAAGAAATATAAAAAGATCTCATGTAGCATCACTTCATCTCATTATCCTCTAACTATACAATCTTAATTTTTTTCTAGTTCTGACAATTATCCCAAGAACCCCAAAATGGGTCAGGATGAGTTATTTACATTATTCAAAAGTGCCAGTTCTCAATTTTTCTTCTGATCAATTTTATAATATACATGATCACATATTTCCTTGACCAATGTATCTGTTTGTGAATGAATATACATATTCAGTCTTATAATTAGATTCTGAGAAGATACCATGACAAAGCAACTATCAGCAGCAGCATCCTATAGCCACATTTTCTGCTAGTTAAATATCTCAGGAATAGTTTATGATTAGATGAATTAGTTGAAAATGAGGCACTTATATGAATAACTCTGCTTCAAGTGCTCACCCAAGTTCTGCCTGAATAAAAACTTTGAATAAATGCAATGTAGGCAGCTGGTGACCTATTGTATTAGTCTAATAAATACATATATGGGAATGTCTTGTGTACCAATACTTGTTTTGACACATTTTAATATAAAGCAACTAGAATATTGTACATAGCAGAAGAAAGCACATTAGATATCAAGAACCTGGGAATTAAATTAAAAAATAAAGCACTTACCCTTTTGACTCCTTGATTTAAAAAGGATTTTGCAAAAATTTCCAGTAAGCAATTCAGCAATCCAGTGCCTTTTACTGTTATATTTCCTTTCTGAACAAACTCTGTCCTATAAAATAAAAATGTAACTGAATTGGACCATTGTCTACAATGCCTAGAATGCCTGGAGTAAGGTCACCCAATTGCCTTCATGCATAAGGTAGGGCTAGAAAAATCTACTAATAAAGGATCCACTCACCCACACTTGCTAATGACAAAAAGAATGAGTCAAATATACAAAATAGAAAAATGCCTTAGGCTTCATATATTTTGGTTGTCATGGCTGTCATGGTCACTATGAATTCCAAAACCATGTGTTAAACTGTTCTTAGAATAATAATGAGGTCAAAGCTTAGAAAATATTAAAAATCATCTCTTCAAGGTCACATATCACAAACTATAAAAGTGTGAGGGTTTTGGCTATGGTTTTATGTCTAGTTCATTCTTCCTTATGTCACCAAATATGTCTGCATGATGCAAATATAATATATAACATACAATAAGTGATATAGTGTTTTAGAATGAATATGTAAATAACATATTCTACTTTAAACTTCATTAGTGATTATTAATGAAAACGTTGAGATCATTTGCTCTAACTCAACTCTACAAATAGGGGAACATATAATATGGGTTGCTATGTTTCTACTGTAGTAATATGACAGCACTGTTTTCTAATGGCATTTAATAATCATGTCTTGAATACATATGTGAGCCAAAGAAACTGTTGACAGCCATTTCCCTCTTCCCCACCCTCCCCAACAGTAGTTATCACTTTCAAAGCTGGAAGAAATAAAATATCCATATAAAAGACAGAGAACTATCAAATTTCGCATTCCTAATTGAAAAGCAACAAGACTGCAATCCATTGCTTATCTTCCTCAGAAGAAATTCAACTGAATACTGTTCATTTCACTTCTAAACAAGCTTGCATTGGTATTTATGAAAGGCAGGTCCAGATAATATTTATTGATATATCATCAATTTCAGTTTGATCGAGGAATTGAACCCAACTTGACAGTACCTAACTATCTGTATTACTTATTGAATTTTTAAATAGACTATTAAAATTAAGAGGAAAAAGAAAGGGAGGAGTAGCTTTACTTTGTCAGATTGTTAAGCAACAGACTGCTTTAGGTATTTGATAAAATGATATAATCATAAGTATGAATGAGTATCAGAAAGCAAAGCATGTCTATAGTAAACATTCCAAGTTATTTTGAGCCATTGTATAAAATACACCAGAAATATGCATGCATGCATGGAGAATGAGGAGCTATGCAAATTATTGTGGTCTTTTCCCCCTAGTAATTGCTTTATTGCATTATAAGATGTGAAAATCACATTATTAAAAACAGATAGTTGCTTGGTACAGTGGTTTTTATGCAACATAAACTAGAAATCGTTAGCATCCTGATGGTTTAGATAAGTCAAATCTTTAAAGAGAAAAGTTTGTCACTATTCAATATAATTTCTAAAATGTAAATTAAAGTTGCTTGAAATGTACAATTAAAACTACAAATAGCATTGACAGACAATTCCATGCATTTATTTATTTTATGATATCAAAAAGTTTCTATCTATGAGCTTAATGCTTAATAATAATGTCTCCACTATGTTATTTACTATTATTTATAATTTTTAAAAAGACAAAACAGAAGCAGATATTTAATTTTCAACATCCTCCTTCTTTATATTCTGTCCAAATATTTAGATCCTGTTAGAAAGTATACAGTTATTGCTTCTCAGTCCCACATCCCCAGCATCAAAATTAAGGGCAATTCACAATTTCACTGCACTACATAGATATGTCTTTGAAATCAGAGCCGTGTGTAATATACTACAGAAAATTGCAGGAGGTATTCTGTAGATACAAATGTTTACATCTAAATAGCACTCTAAATGACAATACAACAATTTTTGGAGTGCACTTGTCATTCTTGACATTGTTTCCCTGAAGCTCCCAAAATTGGCAGCCACTTTGGTTACTGGCACAGCTGGTGTAATTCATAGCAGTAGACTGAACAAGGTCAGGAATATACAACAGAATGGCTAGCCTGTTTGTATTAACAAAGCATTTATTGCAGGAATAGACAGCTTTTGTGCTGGTTACCACTTATACACGATCGTTGCACATCCCTCTGTGGTTTTTTAATTTAATAGTGAAATATAGAAATTTACAGCATCAACAAAGGAAAAAAGTATTCTATGAAATAAAAAGAATTTAAGATGTATTATAATAAATAAAGCTAAACTGGACAAAAAAGAAACCAATAAACGCATGGAGAGAGGGAAAAAGATCTGTAGAATTAATTCCTTAAGCTTATTATCAATTCTAGACCATACAGAAACATTTTGTTTTATCTTCTCATTTCATCTTCATTTTTAGAACAGAGCTTTTCCAAATTCCATAATTATTTATTATACAAGTTTATACCATTGCCCAACTTACACACAGGTGACTCCAGACAGCTTACAATATTAAAAAATCCACAACATAAAAACCAATTTTAAAAAACCCTCTCCTCCATGGGAGCAACACAATCAGATCAACCATTTCATTGGTTTCATCTCCATTCATGGTCCCTAGGTCCACTGACAAAAACACATCTTTAGGGCCTTTCAGAAAAGCAATAAGGTGGGGGCCAATTGTACCTTGTATATAATGGATAACTTATAATTGATAATTGATAATTTCAAGGTGTAATCCTACAGTAATTCTGCATTGACATTATAAGAACTTTATTCACTTGGTAAACATTGATTCTGGATATTTTCACACCATTTTTTCCTAGAATATCCAACCCCCTTGCTTTCTGCTAGCTTACGTTATTTAGCTCACTCAATAAATATTCAGCTTCTTTTCTAATGAATTATTTTTTGTGAACTTATCACTTAAGTTACTTTATCAATACAATCTTGCCATGCAAAGATTTCATTTGTTTATTTACTGCCAAAGGCTTCTGCCGTTACTGGAATTTAACTATAGGAGTAGAAATTACTTAAGATTGATAGAAACACTTCAAAATAAGCTAACTAGCCATAGCAAAGAACATCAATATCCATGGAGGTCTCTCTCCCACCAAGTCTTACTTAGATAACCCGTGTCCTGTTGGGTAATCATTGCGGATATATTTCCTTACCGAAACACAGAAAGAGATTGTTCATAGTTGGGCAAAAAAAAATTAGTGGGAGTGGAGTGATTTCCAACTTCCTACCAGCTCTTTACTGAATTCCCTTGAGAAAGATAGCAGGGAGCATCAAAGACTTCCTTCTTTCCCTCCTTGTCCCTCCCCCTCCTTCCTTCTTCCCCTTTCCTTCCTTCCTTCCTTCCTTCCTTCCTTCCTTCCTCTTTCCCTTCCTCTGTTCCTGCCACAGTTGATTTTAGACTCCCTGCTAGCTTCCCCATTGACTTTGAAAAGTTGTCAGGGAGCACTGGAAATGCCAATCACAGGACAGCAGCTGACCATTGTAATGAAGTCTGCTGAAGAAGCCAGAAGGTTGCTAAATTTCAAGATAGGATTTTGGATGCATTCTGTAACTTAGTTCACTTGAAGTACTTTGGTTGAAAAACTGCTGCCCTATGAGGCAGAGTTATGCCAAATTGAAGGTTACAAACAGACATGAGCAAGTGGTATATGCAATAGATTCATTGTAAAAAACAATAGAAAAGTACTTTTCAAAGAATCTTTTAAAAAGTTTTAAAAATACAGAATGACAGAGTAAAGACTAAGCATGGTCTGTTGTTCAGGATTAATTGGAAAAGAAAAAATGAACTCCACAAAGAAAATATATAAGCATAGAGAAAGGCAGAAACTCAAGATTTGTGAGCCTCCTGAAAACACCTGCTTGGCTACTACATTGGAAAAAAAAATGGACCAGGTAAGTTTTTGATCTGAGCCAGAGAGTTCTTCTTTTGTCTTATTGTCAATAGAAATTAAAGAGATAAGCCTACATTTGGCTCTAAGTGCTATCTAAGGTTAACGGATGAGAAGATGTTGAGACTCAAACTGCAAATTTCAAGGTAAACTTGATGGATCATTTGCTGCCTTTCTGAATCAACAGCATTAGTAGATTATTCTTTTCTCCCCAGTCACAGTGTATCAATTGTGCATTAGCCTATGTTATTTTATCATCAGGAAAAAAGGTGATTACTTAGTGGTTGGGAAGGTCCAAAGAAAATAATGCACCAGATTATAAAGAAAGAGCAGGTCCACGATATGAAATACCAAACCATATGTCAGTTTACTGTTTCATACAAGGGAATTTTTCCTGAGGTCTATCAGCAGTCATGTTGCATGAGCTAGCTTTTGTTGACCATTCTGCTGAAGATTTTGATAATACTTTATATTCCTCCTTTCCAAATTAAATCCTGGGACTACATCTGAGTTTACACAGAATCCTTAGAAATCCCTTTATTTTGAGGAACCATGGGTTCTATTTATACAATCTATAAAAATGTTTACCCTTGACTTATCCTGCTAGGTCAACTGGCACTTGAAAAGACTCTCCCAACTATTGAAATGAAATTTCACAATCACTAACATTATCATTTGAAGGATGGAAATACTGCATCTCATTTTAAACCCTGATTAATATTAGAGTCCAGCAGGAATTAGAATATAGATATGTTTTAATGGAAAACAATTCAAAATTAAACTGATGCCCTTCACTGTTTCAATTATGTTAACTGAGGATGAAAATCATATCCTTTTCCTGGGAACCTGAATGTCCTTCTCACTTCAGAATAAGAAGCTGATCAATATATTTTTGTAATGGACTTGTTTCCAAAACTTACTTTCATGTAACATTCCCAACTGATTTGCTCTTTTTCATCCTCTACAACTCCAGTCTTTAAAAGTGAGCCATAAAAAACTAATGTGCTAAGTTATGCTTTCTTTTCATACCCAAGACTGAAATCAAAAGCATATCCTTCTCAACCAACACTTTTTTAATCCAATTAATTCTAACCAACAGACTAAAAATATCCCTGCACACAGCTTTTCATATATTCAAACCATAGGGAAATAGGTCTCAGTCCACATGAACAAAGTGGCACCTCTTTTGTGTGTGTCCATGTAATACAACTTAGTGACTAATATTTGCTTCAAAATATTCTAATTATCTACTAATGCATTCTTGCAGAAAACGGTGCTCATACAAAAATTTCTGTCCAAAAAAGAATCCATATATCTTTTACTTCAACCAATATTAACTTTTTATAATACATTAACTTTGGACTGGTTACTATTACATTAAATTTTTATTTCATGGGGCTTTCTAAAAAAAGATTTATTGCAGTGAGGCAGGTGCTTATAACATGCAAGACAATTTTTAAGCTCCACATATTCTTCTTTTATACTACAATTGTCTGGATGCTATTCCTGTTTTTATCAATGGTTCATTACTTTTTGCTTATTTTTCAGAACTGCAAAGCAGCTCAAAAATAAAACAAAGCTCGCCTTCATTTGACGAAATCTTTACTATTAAAGTGTAACCAGATTTTAGAAAATACACCTTACAAACTATAGCTTTTGGGGGGGGGTAATTATGAGTTTTCAATGAAAAAATGTACTTTCAACATAACTTCTGCATATGTCAGCCTCATTGTGCATGTAGCACATTTTATTTTACAGATATTTCCCTATCTTCAATTCTTTTGAATAAATATTTTTAAATGTAGAAGTAATGAACTGCATTGAAATATTTTTCAAATCAAAGTTTCTTATAACATGCCAGACAAAAATATGATCAGTGATGGGTTGTCCTTCTTATATTGAGGGATATGGCATTTTCTATTTCAATTTAACAAAACAGCCCCAAAACATTATATTAGCCTATTGTTACAAATGAAGTATTACATCAATATAGGATGCCTTCTTAAGGAATTGTGTACTCACATAAACACATTTGCCAAGCAAGCTTTTCTCTTGTGTTATCTCCAAAATATAAAATATATAGTATTTGCAATAGAATTACCAACAGTCTCACAATTTAGAAAAGTGTTGATGGGACTTTCATTCAGGCATCTAGGACAATGCTCTTCTCCTCCCAAGGTCCTTTAGGATTGGAGATTTCAAGAAATTATCCAGTGGCCTCTGAGCAATGCAACCAATAGATTAGAACAGGGGTGTCAAACCCAATTTCACTGAGGGCCGCATCAGGGCTGTTGTTGACCTTGGGGGGCCAGGGGGTGTGGCTGACTGGGTAGTGTGGCCGACTAAGTAGGCATGGTCAGCATGACACCACTTCTCAAACTGCTGGCATGTTTCCTCTTCGCATTGAGTAGACCAGGCCAAAGCCACACTGGCCTAATTGGGTAGACTGGGCCAAAGCTACATTGGCCTGATCTTTCCTCTTCGCACCAGGCATACCAGGCCGAAGCTTCACTGGCCTGATCTTTCCTCTCTGCATTAGGTAGACTGAGCCAAAGTGATGCGGGTAGACTGGGATAGCCCCACGGGCTGGATCTAACCACATCATGGGCCGAATCCGGCCCGCAGGCCTTGAGTTTGACACCCCTGGACTAAAAGTAGGAACAGAGAGGCATTTGAGTCTTAATCTCCGGTCCCAGTTGCAACGTTAATACACACATACATACAACACACATCTTCTTTGGTTGTTGTTATTTGTGAATAATGGGAAATAGTTCTATTAAACCAGCTGCAGGGTTGGTATAAGTTTTCTCTCTGGGTGAAGTATTATTAAGGATTGGATCTTTCCGATTCTAGATTATCTTCCCCACTTTTCCCGCTCCTAATGTTGGAGTTCTTATGGTTTGCAAACATTGAAAAAGGGGACTTGTTGCATTTCTCCCTTTAAGGTGGGATCCCTTTCACTGTACATAGGCTGATCAACCCCTCCTCTATAACAGTCCTGGAATGCCAAAGGCCATAATGTTGCAGTTTACATCAGAGTCTTTTTATAAAAATAAAAAGGGGAAATAAATGAATTTTCAGAACATTGTTGTTTTAGTGATTTTAATGGGATGTTACGGTTGGTTTTATGTCCGCCTGCCAATATTGCTTCTTTTTAATTTGTAACAATTTTCCAAAAATGATTATTATTAAAATGTTTATGACTTCTTAGTGTGAAAAGTGGCACAAAAATATTGCAACCAATAAATGATAGCAGTATAAAGAATATAAAAGTAAGGCCTTATGACTTTATGACTTTTATAGAGCTGCATGACATCCTATCTCGCAATTGTAAGCTGTTTAGCGAACTAAAAGAACATGTTAAAATCTTAGAAGGGCCCCAAATCTATGTTTTCAATGCATCTCAATATACATGCAGCAAGCAGCCTTGGTTTGTGGTGGTTCATAAATTGCATACTTACTATATCACTAAGAACCATCATGAATGCCCAAGGTAAAACCTTCAGTTCTTCCTATTGAAGGTGATACATGAAATGAAAATACAAATATCACTTTCTAATAAATGAACCTACTACACCTTACCAATTCGGATTTTCAGAGCTTTCTCTGAAGACTGATTCTTCATTTAGGGTGGCATACTCTGTCCACGTAAGACAATGAGTCTTCATAGACATAATTCTATCTTGCATATTAAGCCATGACTCTTCTTCTAAGTAGACTTCTGATACTTTCAGGGTACTAATCTGTCAAATGTAACATTTACAATGGTCAATAAATGGAGTGAGGAAAAAAAAGATCAGTTTATGTACATTAGTAAATAATTTCATTCTTTTAAAACCATTAATAGTTATATTAAGGCTAATATCTATCAGTTATGTGTAACCACTGACACAACATTGACATTTGATAAATATGCAAGCTTTTATTAGTTATTTCCACTGCTTAGTAACTTGTTAAATGTTGCCAATTGCAACATTTAAAAGCAAAGCATTGTTAATCTGTGCCATTTTATTTTTCTTTTTAAGTCTACTTTAACATAACAGATCCAAAAGAAAGCATCAACTGTTTGCACACAAGACATAATTACTCAAAACATTTGGGTTCATTTTTCATTCTCTTTGATACCTGTAAATTTTATGCTTTCCCATCTAGATGAGGCATGGAAAGAGTAAAAAGAAATGTGGTAAAATTGAATTATTATATTTTCAATATGTAAGGTTAAAAAACACTTTACAAAATTGTATGGTACATAGCAGAACATACAATATATTATAAATAATGTAATTTAATTTGAAAGTTGAAGATACTGGAAGTTTAAAACAAGAATCACCATTTTATTTTGATTCTAGAAATTAACTATAATGTAAAAATGTTACTTTGATTGTTCTACAAATCCTCATTTTGAGATAAGGACTTTGAACACCAGCTATCTCCTCTATAAGACACAATATCAGATTTTAAATGCTGTCATTTGTAATTCCAAAAAGTTAAACTAATGAATTTTGAACAAAAACATAGTTTGCCTATATCATGTTTATAATTAATTTTAATGGATTGAAGTTAGTTACCTTTCTTAAAATATGTGGAATTACATTTTGGCATGTTGCAATCCTTCTCCGATATATGACTCCTGTAGACAAGTCTGATAATAAAAGAATAAGTTTTCAGAGTAACAAAAAATCAAACAATATCAGCAAGAAGGCTTGGAAGCCATAAAGGGATTTAGTTCATGTTTTCTGCTTTAGCACTCAAAGAATATTGCAGAATGTTAATCTAGGAATGCCAACAACCCTGCCAAGTAATCTTGGAACAACTGCTTTAAATCTACTGTGATGGTGATAACAAACATAAAATACAATGCTAAATTCAAACTTTTTAGAACTTCCTGGAACTGCCTTGAAATCACAGTAAATTTTGGCAAATAGCAGTCAGGGAGTTAATTTCAGAGGCACTTGTGTTGCTAGTTACAAGCTTCAAGTATCTTCCTGGGTCAGCACTTCAGAGCAAAAACAGCTCATTTTTCTCACTCTGCATTCTAAAATACATCCTAAGAGCATAAACTACCTCTCTGCCATCTAGCAATGCCAATGTTTGAAGTCTAAAGCGATTTTCTTGGACAACAAACATTTATTTTTGCTCTGACCTGAATCAGTGACAAGAAAAAAGCTCCCTTCTAAAAATTAAAGTACAGCCCCTTTCTCAAATTATAGATATTGACCTACAATGCAAACGTGACTGGCTTCTAAAATCAATTTGCATTTTAATATTTAATGATTCCTGATTAAGTCCATGTTTCGGGAAGATGTTAATTGATAACCTGGGTGGGTAAATAGCCTGGAGCAAGGCCATTATTTGCTCTTGAGAAAAGGCAACTCTCTCTGAAACCTTATCTGAATATTTCTTCCCTGGAAACAGCATCCTGCAGTACGTTTTAAACAGACATAGTGGCACTGTATATGGATTTCCACTTGACATATTTACAGGGAGTCTTATGCTGATTATTTCCCAAAGAAAAAAACTATATTAAAAATGCATGCCATGGCGAACACGAATTTTAAATATTTTGAAAAATAACTTGGTAGTCCTTCCAACAGATTATTTCCTTAAAAAACAAAACAAAACATGTAAGGCAACAGTTGGAAACTGAGTTGGTAGAATGACCAATCTTGGTTCCAGTTCCTCCCAGAAGTAGTAATTATTTACTCATTTCCTGACTAGTATTTGTATTATAGATGCAGATCTTTTTAGTGTATTTTGTACTAGTAACTATATTGCAATGAGATCCTTTTTTCCTGAAGACAGGACGTTTCTACCTCTGTGACCCCAATCTGACAGCCACAATGGATAAGAAGGCAGTTCTTGGCGGGAGGATGGGATTGGGACAGTCATTTAGGGATAAGGAACAGTCGTTGAATAAATCTGTGGTTTTTAAAAAACTAAGAGCTTTAAAAAAAAGATGCTTGAAGAGTTTGAGTAATAGAAGACATAACTGATATAATATACAGATGATTATTATTGCTAAATTATTCTGAACCACAGAAATGAATCGCAGAACTAAGAATGAATTATTTCTTTTGACAGCAACCACAGATTGTCGTGAGATTCACCTTTTACTTTAGAAAAATGGCTCATAGGAATTTTCTCACAATCCTGAATTTGCTTATATTTCTGCTTCAGCATAATTTTCAGCAGGTATGCAGTAGTCATAAAAATATATGAAATTGAATGAGATGCTTATGCATAGCTGAAAAAATTATATAGCTCCATTTTACTCACTGCTGCAAAATATCAAATGTTCCATTATAACTGCCAGGGACTAGTAATTAAATATTTCCTATCAACTGAAGAAAAGACTTTTATTGTATGTATGTACATGCATATATGTTTTCCATCTTATCAAAATGGGTCACAACACCTAGCAATCCTTTCAAATCTGACCAGAGTGTAGTATCAAGGAAAGAGGAGAGATATTACAGGACAGAAAGATAAATATAAAACTGATGATCCAGGTAGGTAGACAATGAAGATTAAGAAGCTATGGATTAACTAGTTTTTATCTCCAAAGCTTCCGAGGAAATGTCAGCTCTGTACAGTGGAGAATAGAAATTGACAAAGAACTCGATCTTCTTCTCACTCAGCTGCACCTTGTCAGTATTTACCAAAATGGTAGGAAGCAAAAACTAGAGCCAAAAAATAAAGGATTATGTCTATTCAGTTCTATTCCTCAGCCCTCTAAATGGGCAGAAGGAACCAGTGAGGAACCTCAGCCAGCAGGGTTATTGGTGAGAAATGCCAAAGTCTGCACTACAGAACCATCTGAAAATCTACTGATGCTTCATCTCTGCGTTAAGACATTTAACTTGTAAACCAACATGTTTCAGGTGAAACATTTGTTGTCTTGTGCCGTATTTTAAGACCAGGATCCACAAAAGGCTAGGCACTAACTATATCCACTTGGTAGTTATTTGGCATTTGATTGACTATCAAATGACAATTTTCATACTGTAGAAATCATGTCATTTCCACCCAAATATATGGGCCTCCCTTTCATATCATTGTCCCCTTAAAAAATAGTTTTTCTTTGATATCCATAGCATTTATCAGCACTGCTGTAACGCTTAGAACTTCAGCCACTCTTCTGGTGCTCATGTGAGCATTTTTGAGCTCAAGACTTTTCCTAAGTTGCAGAAATAGGTTATTTCAAATAAAACAATTTAAACTCAAAGTAATGTAAGTGGTTCTCGTTTAGTGACTACAATTGGAATTTTGCAAATTAAGCAAAGCAGTCACTAAATGAAACTACAGCTGTGCTTAATCTTGATCTTTACTTTCCTATGAAGGTCATAATTTAAAATAGTCATTAAATGAAGCAGTTGCTAATTGAGGATTATCTGTACACCTAACACTACAATACATAAATTAGTGAATTTTAGTAATTAGCTGACAGTGCAATCCTACCCATGTTCACTCTAAAGAACCACAGAACTCAATGTAACTGACTTTAGTTAAATGAATACATCAGCTTTTCCAAGCAATGTTACTTCAAATAATGAGAGATGTGGGGTTTTTTTCTTCATATGAATGATTTCTCATCATACTGCCTGTCATCTCTTGGCCCAAGTTCAGCTTATTTCATTTCCAATCGAACCCAAGGTAGACCACTTTTCAATCACTTTCTCCCTTCTTTGCCCACAGACACAGAGGCTTAAAATCTTGTTATCCTGCTATTATGTATGCATTTTTATAGCTTGTCCTCCTTCCATTCCTCTACCAAGCAGAATGGTGTTTGTTTACAGCTTTAACATTATGTTGTCACATTGCAGCTATGCAGGGAGTTTGGAATGCCAGTTTACTTCTCTGCCACCAAAGAGCTAAAACACAGAAAGCATTCACATTGTTTAAGTCATCTGCCCTCATCAACTAAGCCGGTCAAAAAGATTTATTTTTCTCACTGAGTACTAGATACAAGTGCATAAATACTGTAAATTGTAGTAAATGACTATCATTTCAAATATTTTATACATTTCTATGTAAAAATACCATGTCACTATTACAGTATACATTGCCTCATAAATATTCTTAAACTAATTAAGGCAATAAATTCAACAAGAAAAGATTCATTTTCTATAGTTTTATGTATATTTTTATTAGTGGATTAAAATTAAACAGGCATTCTAGAATACATTTGAATGTGTACTCAGTTACATGGAATTAACTGAACATTTTTAATCATTTTAAATAAAAAAGTAAGTAAATCTTACTTAAGTTTTACTTAAACTTTTTTATGTGGATTTTCAAAGCTGAGTTTTGCGGGGTGGTTTTATTAAAATTGCAATGTAAAAACTAATTAATCTGAATTAAAATATACAATAAAAATTAAAACAGCCACCCGATTAATGAAAATATTTCCATGCAACATATAACATTTAAATTACTATGAATATATTTAAAGGTTGAGAGTATTAATACATATTTGCTTGGTGCCAAAAAGTTAATAAAATTAGCACCAGAATCATGGAAAAGGCTTCAGCCTGTGACCATTTGTTTCATCTCAACAATAGGATCTCTTGTGATGGCCAGCTCAGACTCAGAGGAGTCTGAAATGAGGAAGATGCTCAAGATGCTAAAGACAAATATTAGCCTTAAAGGAAGTTTAGCAACTAGGCATCTGAGGCTGACTTGACTGTGGGACATTCAAGTCACCCTGAAGCAGATGAAGGCTGGATCCCAGATGTCCTCCCACCCTAGAGCATGCCGAACTGTGTGCAGAGGAGATCAGTGTAACCCATTCCATGGCAAGGGCACAGGATCCATTTAAGAGCCATCACTGCCTGATAATTCTGTTGGGAGTAACTGCTCTACTTGCTGGAACATTTACATCCTGAGCCTGTTGCCTGAGACAATTCCACTTCTTAGAACCAGGCTCTGCAGACGCACTTTTGGACTGTAACCTGTTTCTGCTCCTGATTTTGCACTCTGGCTATTCAGAGCTCATTGTAGGCAAACAGTCTGGGAATTTGAGGCTTTGCTGCTTTTGTGCATGTATTTGCACAAAAGCTCTGCCTGTCACTGCCTATATTTACTAAGTTCTAAGTAAAGCTTTTACTTCTCAAGAGTGTGTATGTGTGTTCATGGGGATATGTGCATATGTCTGGCCTGGGACAGACATTTCTGAAAACAATCTCCAAGCAACAGGTAGAAACATCCAGGAAGAGACCACTGGAGTTGGGTAGCTTATAAAGTCAAATAAATACATAAATAAAAATCCTTCCGATAACATGGTCTCATGCCCTAAAGGGCTTTATAGATTAATATTAGCACTTGAATGTGGATTGCACTGAGACCCAAAGAAGAATACAGAAAATTGACTTAATATTTTTACAATACCCAGTTCTAATCAGTATTCCTGCTGCTGTATTTTGGACTATTTGAAATTTTGAGATCATCCTCAAGGGCAGTTCCATATAGAACATACTGGAGTAATATAAACCATAATTTACTAGAGCACAGATTACTGAATCAAGGTTAAGTAGGGCAGAGCTGAACATTTTAAAAACACTTACCTGTTTTCTCTTCTACTGTTTTTACAGCAATAACATTTTTCTCCATGGTACTGGGATACTAGAGAAAAATGCAAAATGCAGATATCAGAAATTATACAGTAGAAGAAAATCTTCCCAAATTATCTATAAACTTTTAATTTAACAATTAATCAGTGGTTTGGCTTGCGTCCAGAGTTGTGGGTGCTCTAACACTGGAGGTTTTAGGAAGAGATTGGACAACCATTTGTCTACAGTAGTATAGCGTCTCTTCCTTGAGCAGGGGGTTGGACTAGAAGACCTTCAAGGTCCCTTCCAACTCTGTTCTGTTAAACATTTTTTCTTTATTTCTCAACATGGAGAAGGGATGTTAATTTATGCCAATAAATTTGCTGCAACTGTTGATTAATTAAGAAATATATTTGGGAGACACAATCAAAATGTTCTGGCTCAGTTACAGGGGAGATAAGTGCACCATTGGGACTTGAAAGAACAGATTGGGGATAGATTGCCATGGAGAAAATCCATGTGGTCACTAGGAGTTGAAAAAGATTTGATGGCACATATCGATCAATCTGTTCTGAATTTCAACTGTTTCAAATTCAAAGCATTTCATTTTGAGTATGATATTGCTGTTTGGGTTCATTTAATGAGCATTTCTGAGCTTAAGTGTTTCTGAGCATTTCTTTGCCAAAATAAATCATTTCAAACACAATTTAAATTCAAAGTATTACACAACATGCTGCAATACTTTTATTAGTGAATTTTAGACATTCGCTGCATGGCAGTGCAATCCAATATTCATCTACAGTACAAAAAGTCTTCAAATTATAATGACAATTGAGTTCAAAGTTGCTAAATAACAATAAATAAATTACCTAAAACATATTAAACAATTACTGGAATTCTAAGTTCTTGCCACAGTTGTTAAGTGAATCACTGCAGTTGTTAAGTTAGTGACACGGTTGTTAAGCAAATTTGGTTTCCCCATTGACTTTGCTTGTCAGAAGGTTGCAAAAAGGGATCACATAACCTAAGGACACTGCAACCGTCATAAATGAGTCACTCTGAATTTTGATTACATGACCATGGGAATGCGGCAATGGTCATTAAGTGTGAAAAATAATCTTAAGTCACTTTTTTCAGTGCCATTGTAACTTTGAACAGTTGCTAACTGGACTGTTGTAACTTGAGGACTACCTCAGAAGAGCCACATAGGCCAACGCAGCTTACTTATTTAAAGTTAATACAAAAGTCTTCCCCAGCAATATTGGGTAGGGTGAGGTGAGGTGAGTAATGCATTATATTAAGTTGACATGAGAAGGCTTGGTATGGATGTAGCAGAAATTTCTTCAACAATACACATCCAAGAAAGCTTAAAATGAAAAGGGTGGAGAGTGTACACTATCATTGCCCCTACTTTATCTACCATAAGTTCAGCTGTACAAAGCTTTCCAAAGCATATTACACTTGGGGTTTAGTATCCAAAGCGTACTACAAACCATGTTACTTCATCAACTGGAATTTCCTCAGTGCATTTTGAGGGATCAATTCTCTCTTTTGTGGGCTACCATGAGAGCAGAACTATTTTTTGAAACTAACCATTCTGACTTGAAGCAACAAAAAACTTCTGGAGGAGAGCAAGTTGAGCCACAACATTGGAAGTGTGAAAGAGGAAAGGAGAAGAAAATCAAGGTAGGAAAGAGAAAGATGGCAGCCATGAAAGAAAAAAATAGGAAAGTGGATCACAAGTCCAAACAGACTGAAAGCCTATAAACCAGGGCTGTCAAATTCGCAGCAAGTGGCCTGGATGCGTCCTGCACTGGCCACGCTCATGCCCAGTTTAGCAAAGGGGGAAAATGCCACATGATGATGCTGTGATGACATGAGTTTGACACCCTGTAGACTGTATTATTAGGTTTTTTTCTTGTTTCTTTTTACGACCCTGTAATCCCTTGTGTGAGTGTGGCGTCAGGAAGACTGAATGGAGCTGAAGGCTTCCTGGCCGGATACCCTTCCTGATGCCTACATGGAGTTCGCAACAGATATTTTCTCTTTGTGCCCTGTTAAGAGAAACAGCTGCTGTTGCCTAGGATTGAAGTCTCAGCCTCCTAAGTGTGAGGCGAGTATCTTAACATCTAGGCCACCACAACACTCCTATAGATTGTACTATTCGTAGTAATGGAAAAAGAGATCATGCAAAGAAAAAACAAAAAATGAGTATACAATTATACATCATGGAATATGGAATATCTTTTCCCCACACTTCTGTGTCTTAAGCATTTTATCCCTTCCTTTGGTCTAACTGCTGAGTAAGATGAGTGTGGGAACGCTAACTGACTGGCAGAAAACTAAATATTTGAAAAACTGTAGTTGCATAGTATATGCAAAAACATATTCTCTACATCTTACACATGCCCATGAGTTCAAAATGGTTTCATATCCTCAACTTCATTGAAATGATAATTTATAGTTAAAAATGTGCTTTCCTGTAAACAGATTAACACTTGGGAAAGGATGTTAAAGATTTGATTATGGACAGCTTGAACCTACAGAGCAGAGCTGATGAAAATGTGCAAAGAAGTAATTATTTAATTATGAGTTAAAGTGTTAAAATATATGTCAAAAGTATTAATTGGTGTCAGTGTTGTTCTGGTTTTGTATGAAAGTATGAATCCATAGGTTGCTGACAGCTCATTACAGTGAATAGTGCTAATGAAAATATGAGAAATATGAGAAAATCATACAACATCCTGAATCAAAGTAATCCAGGCAAAAAATATTTTTGGACGACATGAATGGATTGGTGGAAATAAGATGAGAATGTAGTAAAAGTGATTGTGCCATTCAGAGAACTAAGAATAAAATAGAATAATGACTGGTGAGTTTCAGAGAAAAAAATATATTTTGCATACATGGTTTAAATATAAGTATAGTCATATATACACAGGGTAAAGAATAGAATATAAGTCTTTAAATAATCAATTTGTTCATGAGAAAATTGTTCATTGAAAAGGATTAGTGAAGGATATAAAATGAAGAAGGTACTGATTGTGGGATAGATCATTATTCTGTAGTGTTAAAAGTGGAAAGGGAAGAAGTGAAAGAAAAAAGAATGAAAGTAAATGAAACTGCCGACAGAGAAAGTATGAGTTCTATATGAAAAAGTGTTAAAAGATATATTAGAATGAACAGAAAGTAGACCTAAGAAAAAAGGATGTGGAAAACTGGAACAAAGTGAAAAAAATATGTTATAGTGTCATTCAAGTATTCAGACTAAACTAAGTGTGAAAAAGCATGACTGATGAAGTAAAATTGTTGTATGTGAGGGGAAAAAAAATATAAGATTGCTGCAAAATAATAAGGATGAGTGAAAGGTATTGTATACTGCAAGGTGCCCAGAAAAAAACAATAGTTGCAAAGTATGTTGTCAAAAAGAGCTAAAATTAAGAGAAAGAAAATGCAAACACTTCATTATTTTGATGAAATAAAAATTGTTTGGGAAGTGAGCAAAGAAGCTACAGTCCTGCAGAGTGGATGGAAATAAAAACAGAAGTAACGAAATGATTTGTGTTGAAACTTCAATGAGAATGCTGGAAGGAGCCTTTTAAAGATTCATATGGGGATGATAGTTATGTATTTTTACAAAGAGTAGAAGTAAAATAATTGCTGTAAAATTAATATCCAAGAAAAAAATGATGAAAAGAGTATCATAAATACTATGACAATGTTAAAAATAGTAATGCTGTAGCTGTAAGTACCATAACTGCCAGAAATAGTATTACTGCTGTTAACCTATATTATATACTGACCTGTCTCTTTATAACATAATTATTAGTTTATAAAGTTATAACGAATATTTCTAGCTTTTTTTAACACAATAGAAATGCTTGGGAGAGGGGGTATCAGATCTAGATGAGGAAAAATCTCAAACATGAACCCCGAAGACAAAGTGGCCTTGGGTTTATAAGCCAAATAATTTTAGCAAAGCACTACCATAGGCTCTTAAGAACAGATGTGTTTTGCAATTTTGTGGGCCTCCTGAACTACAGATAGCTCCTGTGACCAAGAAGACTTCTGCAGTTACATCCTGTGTATCATTTGCAACCATTCCTGCTCAGTCCTTTATGTCCTAATCACCTCCCATTTGGATAACCACCAATACATTCTACATAGAGCTGCTTTTGGAAAGCACTTAGAAGCTGTCACAAAAACTGACAGACAGCAGTAAGTTTCTAGACACCTTCAAGTGACCCTACTGCATCAAGAGCAGAATTGGCTGCCACTTGGCTTCCAGGTGCAATGCGCTAGGTTTCTGGACCAAATTAAAGACTGTCTTCTCCCACATTCATCTGCCCATCCAAGTAGATCAAACAGGGTCAACTCCCTCCAGGTAAATATCTGACAGGGTCTTGGAAATGGGCTTTTTTATTGTTGTTGCTGCCTTCATCTTGAGAAAAGCTCTCCTTATGGGGACGCAGTCTACCTTTTTTCCTCCTGGGTTGCTTGAGAGAAATGAAGCTCTGGCTTTCAGATTTGGGTCTGAGGGGAAGGCAAGCTCTGAATGCTGGGATGCAGAAACAGACATATTATGCCTTCTTTTGATACTATTGAGATTGTTTTTGGTAAGTTTATTTTTACTGAGGGCTCTTTTCTTATATTTCTGATTGTTAGTTGCTTAGAGCCTTGAAAAGAGAAAGAGAAAAAGAGGAGGGAATATTTCAGCACCATTTTTAAATAGGTTCTTTGCTTGACATTTTAGAAGCTTGCTTCCTCATCTCTGCTATCTCTGCATAAAGTGGGATATTTTTTAGGAAAATATTCCAAAAATAGCCTATGATCAAATCCTTGCAACTAGACAGTTGAAATTTTTCAGGATGGTTGTCCTCCAAAGAGTATACCACCTTGCTATTTTCATCATTCTGCCAAAAAATATTTTAAATAATTGCACACAATGATACTTTTCCCTATTATGGCTCATTGTCCATTTTTTTCTAAGTTTAATGTCCAATCAGTTAAAATTATGTTGCCTTTGAAACCTGAATTCAGATTTAATTATGCTACTTTTGAATCCCAAATTCAAGTCAGATCTTAATGATTCATACATGTCTAATAAGTATTCCTTCCTTCTCATCTTAACTATTGTTTTTTAAGTTAAATACTTTCTGAGCTCAGAAATTAGTATAAATGCAACTATTGACATTAATGCATTATAAAAATAATATATGATATCTTACTCCAATAAACTAGTGCACAAATGGACAAACATAGATGGTAGACTACATTCAAGCAAATATACAGGGGAAAAGCAAGGAACCAAGCAAAATAGAACAATGAATGGTCAAACTTACACTTAAGGCTATGGCAATAAGTAGTACCATAATCATAAAATTCAGATATATGTATATATATTACAGTAGTAATCATAAACACTATAAAAAGTAAACTTTCAGAATAAAATAGTAACTATCAAATACATTTCTATTTGTATTGTAGGAAAGTTTCAGCTGAAGGTGTTCAGCATTCCTTTATGGCAATTAAATCAGACATTTCTATTCTGCTTATTTCTTTCAAATAGCAGATTACAGTATAATTACATAATCAATGAAACTTACAATCTATAAGATCCATTCATGCAAAACAAAAAAGTCATTTGCATAAATCTTTCAGCAGACTCTATTACTGACACATATTAAAACATAAGTAACTTAAATTTTGTATGCTATTCCAGAGTGATGAATTAAGTATGGTATTTTATCTAGTAGTTGCAGTATATTCAACTTTGATATAAACCAGATCTGTGTCATGAAAAACCCTATTAAAACTATCCTGGTTTAGAGTTATTATCTTCAAGATTTTCCGGAAAACCTACATGACTGCTATAGTGCTCCTTAAACAACAATAAAAGGGGGAGATAATTGTTTTTTTGGCTGATGCCTTGCAGTTCCCATTGCTTCCCAGCTGCTGCAGACAGTTGGATGTCTCTCTGAGATGGTGGAGTTGCAAATGATAGCTCATCATGGAATCAAAAGCTGTTATGACATAAAAGGAACCCTTTTCACTTGTGGAAGTCTCCTTTGATATCCACAGAAGACTACTAGCTGTAAAACAGCATCTAAGTCACTTGGCTACCTTTAAGGGGATGGTCTCATCCTCTTTGCCAGTTATCTAAACGTGTCACCTCAACTATTCTGACTGAGATGTAAACATTTGAAGTCTGGATTAGTTGTAGATTTCTGTAAAATGCAACACCACATTTATAGAGGAAAAACAAAATGAAAACAAGACCTTACATCTCCATTCGTCAAGTGTCACGTACAATTAATAGTTTGACAATGTCATAACTAAATAAAAATATAGACATTCATTACATATAAATATAAAACAGGATTAAAGTGGAAAAGAAAATGGAAGAGGCATGTAGCATGATGGAATATTTCACTTTTGAAGAGATATTTGTTTTGAATAGATGAAAATGTAGATCAGCAGCCTTAATGGAAACCTTTCTCAGTGCACAGTGCATATTTTCTAAAAACACAAACTTCTTTAAGTAGATCAGTGCCTGCAAAACAATTTAATGCCATCTTGTGGTCAATCGTGTAAATGAATTCAATAAATAAGAACCAGATCAGATTGTTTTTATGTATATATGGAAACAGTGGGAATATCTGGCAGATCTGGGACATACAAGCATCATAAACAAATAAAGCAGAAAAGAGTATTATATTATTTCCTGACTTATCTCAAGACTATTTAGATCTTCAGAAAGATATTTCACCTGAAAGTAAAAACAAGCTGTTGAGTCACAGTCCTTCACTTCAATTGGCAAAAGTGACTTTTGTCAAAAGCAAGTAACAATTGGGCAGACTGGCCCCAGTTCAATGTTTTGTGAAGGTGGAATATGCTTTCATGAAAGATTAATTAGATTGGATTGGATTCAGATTAGATAGATGATAGAGAGAGAGAGAGAGAGACTGATATATAGATATATAGACAGATAGACACAGTACTCCTTGGCTTACAACCATTTTAATGACCGTTAAAAGTTATGACAGGCCTCAAAAGTTACTTATGACCATTCCTGATACTTACAACCATCCCAGAGGTAATGTGACCAGAATTTAGGTGTTTGGCACCATCATGTATTTATAAGAGTTGCAGCATCCTAAAGTCACAATTGCCATTTACCACCTTCCTAAAGAGCTTCCAGCAAGCAAAGCCAACCATCATTTCCTTAAAGACAACATGAACTGCTTAACAACCATGCCAATAAAAAATAAAATTGGCCATAATTCATTTAATGATCACAACCTTTAGTGACAGAAGTTCTGGTCTCAATTGTGGTTGTAAGTTGAGAATTGATTGTAGATAAGATGGTATATATAAATATACCTCATGAATATCTCATAAATATATAAATATCTTGAATTCTGACATATGAGTTATGATTACAATAAACTCCCTTTGCTATTTATTGAAAGACAGGAGAATATTGAGATTCAGTGTTGGTATATTACTATTGATTTATATTGCTACCCACTGACTTATATAGCTACGTTTTTTATACTATTTCTGAAATTGCATTTGTCTTTCACATCTACAATCAAATAAAAATTAAAATAAATATCATCATAAACCAGCAGGAACTTACTTTGTAAATGTGGATAAGGGTAAGAAAAACGTAATTTCAGGCATACTGTGAAAACTTAAATGTTGGTAATGAGGACACTATGTAAGATTTGCCAAAAAAACTGAAAATAAACCTTCTTCAAGCCATAATCCTGAGAACATCACTGACAGGTAACATCATGGAAATAGCTTGCCACTGCCTTCTTTGAGGATAGATGTCAGCCTTCTCGTTCTAGCTGTACTCCTTAGTAATCTTCCATGCAAGTCCTAACCAGGAACAATCCTGCATAGTTTCTCAGCTCAGCAAGATCAATGAGGTTTGGATTCAAGTAATCCTTGGGTTACTATGGCAATTGGGACCAGAATTGCCATTGCTAAGTGATGTGGTCATAAACATGATGTCATGTGGCTATGTCACTTAGTGATGACAGTCCCTACTGTCATCGTTAAGCAAGGACCATGCAGGTCATTGAGCGAGGAAGTCATGTAATTGTGACTTCCTGCTAGCTTCCTCATTGACTTTGCTTGTGGAAAGCTGGCAGGGAACACTGGAACCCATGAACATGTGACTGCAGCTCACTGGATTGTCATAATCACAAGCTGGGTGGGTACTAAGCACCTGGATCACAATCATGTGGGATGCTGCAATGACCTGAACTTTGAAGGCCTATCATAAGTCCCCTCTCGTTCAGCATTGTCACAAGTTTGAATGGCTACTGAACAAGTAGTCATGACCCAGGAGTTACCTGTATCTACTGAGGCAAATTTTACCAAAACAAAAATTAAAACACATCAAAGAATATTTAATATGAGTATCTATAGACAGAATTCTGTACCGGAGACAAATTCCTTGTGTGTCTAACCACCACACTTAGCCAAATAAAGTACAGGTAGTCCTTGACTTACAGCCTTTCGTTTAGTGACCAGTTAAAATAGCACTGAAAAATTTTCAAACTTATGACCATTGCAGCATCCCCATGTTCAAATGATCAAAATTCAGACACTTAGCAACTGATTTCTGTTTACAATGGTTGCAGTGTCCCGGGGTCATGTGATCATCTTTTGTGGCTTTCTGATAAGCAAAGTCAATGTGGAAGCCAGATTCACTTTACAATGTTACTAACTTACCAAATGAAGTGGTTCACTTAACAACTATGGCACGAAAGGTTGTAAAATGGAGCAAAATTGTTAACTCTCTCACTTAGCAACAGAAATTTTGGGCTCAACTGTGGTCATAAGTCAAGACAGCCTTTATTCCCATGATGGCGAACCTATGGCATGGTGCCATAGGTGGCACTCACAGCCATTTGTACCGGCATGCAACCTGCAGGCAAATTTACCTCACTGCGAATGTGCATGCCCCACAGCTGATTTTTGGCCGGTTTAAGGCCTTTTTTGGCCTCCCAAAGGCTTGAGGAAGGCTTCTGCAGGCTTCTACAAGCTTTGTAGGCCGAAATCTAGCCCTGTTTCATCACTTCCGGTATTTTCCGAAAAACAGGAAGTGATGAAACAGGGCTAGATTTCAACCTACAAAGCTTGTAGAAGCCTGCAGAAGCCTTCCTAAAGCCTTTGGGAGACCAAAAGAGGCCTCAAACAGGCCGAAAATCAGCAGTGGGGCACAGTACAGGTAGGGGGCGGTGGGGGATGGGGGGATTGCATGCGCATGCGTAGAGGATGTGGGAGGGCATGCAAGCACAAGCATGCAAGCGCGTGCACAATTTTTGGCAAAGGAGTCCAAAAGGGTTAGCCACCACTGCTCTATTCTATTCCATTCTGTTAAGTTTCTGTAAACCAACTAGTTGGTTTACAATATATAAACCAACAATGTATGTTTGTGTCTTTAAGACAGAATCACTGTATTGATTCTGATTGGTTGATTGTATTGCAAATTACCATAAGAGGAAACTAGAGATCATAGCTTGTTCTCTCTGACATGCTTTCTGACATTCTGTTGCTATCTAAGGTTCTCTGTTGTATTTATGCTGTGTTTATGTTTTGATATCTTTGTTTACTGAAAACAACTTGCAACCGGTAAGAAGATTTTGTAACTGGATATTATTTGGACTGTTAAACATTTGACTTGGACTGTTTATTGGACTGTGGCTATTTCTTAAAGTAAACTTTAACCCAATTCAATGTATCTGTGTGTGGCTGAACATTTATTCACAACTATTCTCATAAACGTTTCCATGTGCATATCCTTGTTACTCAGGGGTTCTGTACATATCATAACACATTCCATTCCATAGACTTCAGAATTGATAATATCACATACAATTACTGATGTGTAAAAAACATACTGAATCAGCTAAAGAGAGAGATTACCACATCACTTTAGATGCATGTTATGTCTTTCTTTAGTATCTTTTTTTCAAACAATTATATTTAAGTGTTAATCCTTAAAAGCTACGTAGTAAAGATAATAGATCCTAAATAAAAGCCTTTCACCTAAAAGAATTTTTTATCCTTGTTGAAAGAACAGTAATTAAAGATGAGAATCTGAATTTGTTTAATCTTATTTAAGCTTTAGCATAAAAATTAAAACATGGAGGAAATTATGTGAATCTAGTATAAAGACATCTAATAAAGACATCTTATATATTATTTTTAAAATTATTGTTGCTGCAGTTTCAATCAGAAAACTCCTTTTCAATCTAACATCAACCATTTTATAGTGTTTCTTCCCCTACATTGTATTTCTGTTGCATAACAATACTTGGGAAGCACAACTGGAGTTCTGGAACTAGAAGTCAGGTATGGAAAATAATCCCTCTTAGGTTTTGCATGTGCACAGGCACACACCCTTTGTCATCTGCAGATTTTTAAGAGTCCCCTCAACTCCTTCAATCCAAGTCATTAATAAGAATGTTGAAGTGCACAGGAACCTAAACACAGCCCAATGGCATTTCACTTAAATTTTCTTTCCAAGCTGGCCATTAGTGAAAACTTTTTGGTGTAGTGACTAAGATGCTGGCCTAGAAACCAGAAGACAGAGTTCTGGTCCCATTTTAGGCATGAAAAACTGGCTGAGTGAGTTTGTGTCAGACACTTTCTCTCACCATGTTGTTATAGGGAAAACAGGAGGAGGAAGGAGTATTGGTATGTTTGCCACCTTGACTTATATATGAAAAGAAGGCAAGATCAAAATCTAGAAAAAATCACAGCAAATAATTTTCTAATATTTTGCATTGGTTAGAGTTCATGCTGTTACATTCTAGGTAGTAAATTATAAAATGAATAAAACATGCCCAGAGAAGGGCAAGAATAAGGTCCAGGGCTCTGAAACTAATTCCTATGAAATCAAGGAAACTTGGTATCCTTAGCTTTAAGGAGAAGACTATGAAAAGACAGGAAAAATCTATTCAGATACCTGAAAGGTTGTCACACAAAAAGGCCAAGATCTATTGCTTTAAAATCCTTTAAAACAGCATAATATTCTCCAGCTATCAAAAGGCTAATTTCAACTGAACATGAAAGCAAGGAAGCTTCTTTGTAGTAACGAGTAGCTGAAAAGTAGAACTAATTACCAAGGGAAGTGATTGGAGGCAGTCAGACACAAGCTGAACAATCATCAGTCTGAGATGTTTCAATCTCCATTAGATCAGGTAGAGCAGTCATGCTGCAGGAATCATCAGCTAAAGATCTTACATTTTGTGGCTTCCAGGAGAAATGCCTTCTCTGCCCTGAAGTACACCTTATAGAACATTCTTCCCCATCCCCACCACCCTGAAATTAGATCTCCTTTTGATACAGATAGTCTTCAATTTATGATTGCAGTTAGGATTGGATTTTTGGTTATAAGTCGCTATAGTTGTAAATTGAAGCACCCACACTTCTGGACTCCAATTTTATGATATACTTTTTAGTAGTCATTAAGCAATTCACCATGGTGGTTAAGCCAATCATTAAGCAAATATAGGTAAGTGCAAACCCATTCTTCCAAATGGATGCTTTTTGCCAGAAATCACCAAAAAATGCCAGAAACCGCAAATCATGTGATCACAGGATGCTGCAACCAGTCAAAGGCCAGTTGCCAAATGCCCCAAATACAGAAACATGACAATGGAAGGTGGGGGATAATATTTTATCGTGGTCAGGAGTGATTAATAAGAAATAAAGCACTTGTTCTGGGCCCGTGGCAATTTCAAAAGATGTTCCCAGGCAAAAGGAGACTTCTTTAGATGGCTCTATTAATGAGATGGCAATTTTCAATCCTCCTTTTGCTTATGATTTGGTTTTTATATGGATTTTTATGTTTTATACCTGTTGTTTTTATCTAGTTGTTGCAGACTACCCGAATTGTTTTTGTTGAGATGGGCAGCTATAAAAATTTGATTAATAAATAAATAAAGAGCTGGTTTACCCTATTAAGCAAATTTGGAATCAGTGACCTAAATGGTTGCTTCTAATTCTATAATAGACCTGAGGCACTGCTCATCAACACTGTGAATTTTTCTGAAGCAAGTTAGTCCTAACTTCAGTCTAGGGGAAAAGATTGTACATCTGCTCAAAACAGATGTGTATTTTTCCAGAATGTGGTCACAACTAACATGATATATGAACTTGATGCGCCATCAGATTTTGTGAAGAGACCTACTTAGTTTGAAAATAGGCAATATTACATTTGGATCACAGAGCAAATCTTATTTGAACAGGGGGAAAAAGGAGGGGAACTTTTTTTCTAAGGCAACTTTACAAACATTAGAATTTTCAGGTAGGTACAAAACAATATGTGACCCACTGGGTCATTGTTACAGAGACAATGGCAGAGCTTCTAATATACTGGAAAATTTGTTCAAAATTCAGGGAATTATTCAGAAATATGCCTGCACAGTCAAATATCAGGAGCTGATTACAGGAATTTTTTTCCAACTGTCTTGTGTGTGCTAGGATAATTTTATGTCATAAAGTATTTAAAAAAATTTGCCATATTTCAATTCCATGGAAATCACGGGACCCAGATTTTTAATTCTGTAAGTTAACCATTTGAGGTACCTTGGTTTAAAAGTTCTGCCTTTTTTGCCCAGTTAAAGGTTATAGACATTCAGGTGAAACTCGAAAAATTAGAATATTGTGCAAAAGTTCATTTATTTCGATAATGCAACTTAACAGGTGAAACTAATATATGAGATAGACTCATTACATGCAAAACAAGATAGGTCAAGCCGTGATTTGTCATAATTGTGATGATTATGGCTTACAGCTCATGAAAACCCCAAATCCACAATCTCAGAAAATTAGAATATTACATGCAATCAATAAAACAAGGATTGTACATAGAATAATATCGGACCTCTGAAAAGTATAAGCATGCATATGTACTCAGTACTTGGTTTGGGCCCCTTCTGCAGCAATTACTGCCTCAATGTGGTGTGGCATGGAAGCTGTCAGCCTATGGCACTGCTGAGGTGTTATGGAAGACCAGGATGCTTCAATAGCGGCCTTCAGCTCTTCTGCATTGTTCGGTCTCATGTCTCTCATCTTTCTCTTGGCAATGCCCCATAGATTCTCTATGGGGTTCAGGTCAGGCAAGTTTGCCGGCCAATCAAGCACAGTAATCCCACGGTCATTGAACCAGGTTTTGGTGCTTTTGGCAGTGTGGCCAAATGAAGTCAGCATCCCCATAAAGTTCATCTGCAGAAGGAAGCATGAAATGCTCCAAAATCTCCTGGTAGATGGCTGTGTTGACCCTGGACTTAATGAAGCACAGTGGACCAACACCAGCAGATGACATGGCTCCCCAAATCAAAAGACTGTGGAAACTTCACACTGGACTTCAAGCATCTTGCAGTGTGTGCCTCTCCATTCTTCCTCCAGACTCTGGGTCCTTGGTTTCTAAATGAGATGCAAAAGTTGCTCTCATCAGAAAAGAGGACTTTGGACCACTGAGCAACAGACCAGGTCTGTTTTTCTTTAGCTCAGGTAAGATGCTTCTGATGACATTTGAAGCCCATGTCCAGGATCCGTCTGTGGTGGTTCCTGATGCACTGATTCCAGCCTCAGTCCACTCCTTGTGAAAGTCCCCAAGACTTTTGAATGGCCTTTTCCTGACAATCTTCTCCAGGCTGTGGTCATTCCTGCTGCTTGTGCACCTTTTTCTTCCACACTTTTCCCTTCCACATAACTTTCTATTAATATGCTTTGATACAGCACTTTGGGAACATCCAACTTCTTTTGCAATTACATCCTCCTTAAGGAGGATGTCAGTGATGGTTTTTTGCACAACTGTCAGGTCAGCAGTCTTTCCCATGATTGTGATTCCTACTGAACCAGACTGAGAGACCATTTAAAGGCCCAGGAACCCATTGCAGGTGTTATGGCTTAATTAGCTGATTAGAATGAGACACTTTGAGCCTAGAATATTGCACCTTTTCACAATATTCTAATTTTCTGAGATTGTGGATTTGGGGTTTTCATGAGCTGTAAGCCATAATCATCACAATTATGACAAATCATGGCTTGACATATCTTGTTTTGCATGTAATGAGTCTATCTCATATATTAGTTTCACCTTTTAAGTTGCATTACTGAAATAAATGAACTTTTGTATGATATTCTAATTTTTCGAGTTTCACCTGTAGAGCTTTAGACTGTCTCTGAGCAGTGGCGTAGTGACAGAGGGCAAGCCACTTTTACGGCATTGCCCGTTCCATGGTCTGATCACTATCTCCTATGGCTGGTCTTCCAACAGGCCGGCCTCCACTGCTGGGATGAAGAGCCACTTAGATGGTTCCGCCCCAGACGCCTGATGGACCCTGAGAGGTTCGAGGCAGAACTGGGGTTTTTTCCCTCTTCCCTTGCCCACAGCTCTGTCAAGGATCTGGCGGCTGCTTGGCAACAGGCGGCGTCGGATGCCCTCGACAGGGTTGTCCCCATGCGCCCCCTCATATGCCATGGATCCTGGATGGCTCCTTGGTATACGGAGGAGCTCCGGGAGATGAAGCGTCATTGGAGGGGTTTAGAGAGCAGGTGGAGGTCCACCCGCTCCCAATCCGATCGAGCTCAGCTAAGAGCCCATATTAGGACTTACCTGGTAGCTATGAAAGTGGCGAGAAGGTCTTACCTCTCCGCCCTCATAGTGTCCGCAGATAACCACCCAGCCGCCCTGTTTCGGGCTACCCGCTCTCTCCTTCATACGGGGGGGGGGCGAACCCACTGCGGGGAAGGGCTGAGGAATTTGGTCAATATCTGTCGGATAAGATCGCCCGGATTCGGGGCGGGTTATCCTCTGATTTGCAGTGGTCTGAGGAACAATATACAAGCAATCTGGCCAGTGTGATCTGGGATGAGTTCGATCCTGTTTCCAAGGATGAAGTGAACAGGACTATGCGGCGGCTGAGTTCCACCACGTTTGTTGGACCCGTGTCCTTCCTGGTTGGCTTATGCTGCCAGGGAGGCCACCTGCGGTTGGCTCCGGGAAGTTGTCAACGCTTCGTTAAGAGAGGGTGTTTTTCCCTCCACCTTGAAGGAGGCGGTGGTGAGACCCCTCCTGAAGAAGCCTGCCCTGGACCTGACCGTGTTAAACAACTTTCGGCCAGTCTCCAACCTTCACTTTGTGGCGAAGGTTGTTGAGAGTGTGGTGGCTCGGCAGTTTCCACTTTTCCTGGATGAAGCGGACTACCTGGATCCGTACCAATCAGGCTTCCAACCCGGCTTCAGCACGGAGATGGCATTGGTCACGCTGATGATCTCTGGAAGGCATGGGACAGGGGTTTTTCCTCTGTCCTGGTCCTATTAGACCTCTCAGCGGCTTTCGATACCATCGACCACGGTATCCTTTTGCGATGCCTCGGGGGGTTGGGAGTGGGGGGCACTGTCCTTCAGTGGTTCACCTACCTCTCGGGGCAGTCGCAATTGGTGTTGGCAGGGGGCAGAGGTCGACCCCGAGGGTGCTCTCTTGTGGGGTCCCTCAGGGGTCGGTCCTCTCCCCTCTTTTATTTAACATCTACACGAAGCCGCTGGGTGAGATCATCCGTGGTTTTGGGGTGATATTCCATCAGTACGCAGATGACACCCAGCTGTACATTTCCACCCCGAACCAGATCAGTGATGCCCTCTCCCTGATGACCCGTGTTTGGATGCGGTATGGATTTGGATGAGCGGGAACATGCTTCAACTCAACCCGGCCAAGACTGAGTGGCTGTGCATACCGCATCTCGCCCAGTCAGGAATATCCATCTTTGGCCATAGGGGGAGAGGTGTTGCCCCCTGTGGATAGGGCGTGGAATCTGGGGGTCCTCCTGGATGTACGGCTCCGGTTGGAGGAGCAGGTGGGGGCCGTTGCCAGGGGGGCCTTTGCCCAGCTACGCCTTGTTCGCCAACTTCGCCCATTTCTGGACCGAGATGCCCTGCGCACAGTCACTCATGCCCTTGTTACCTCTAGACTCGACTACTGCAACGCTCTCTACTTAGGGCTGTCTTTGCATACCATCCGGAGATTGCAGCTGGTGCAAAATGCGGCAGCGCGGGTGGTGATGGGAGTCTCCTGATTCTCCCATGTTACCCCCCTCCTGCGCGGCCTGCATTGGTTGCCGGTTGCACTCCGGGTGAGATTCAAGGTTTTAGTTTTAACAAAGTCCTTCATGACATGGGTCCTCAATATTTAAGGGAGCGACTCCTGCCGATATTGAATACCAACCACCCTGTGCGAGCACACAGGCAAGGACTCCTCGGGGTCCCGTCCACAGGCCAATGCCAGCTGGCGGTCCCCCAGCGACAAGCCTATTCTGTCGCAGCCCCTGACCTCTGGAACCAACTCCCCCTGGGGCTCCGCCTGGCCCCTGACCCCCCCCACCTTCCACCATGATTTGAAGACCTGGTTGTTTGACCAATCCGGGCTGTGACCCTTTCCTGGGGGCATGGGTTTTTAAATTATTTTAATTATTGTAAATCTAGTTCTGTATTTTTGGGCTTGTGAATTGGTTTAATCTTCTTTTAATTATTTACTGTCATTTTTTAGTTGTGAGCCACGCCGAGTCTTCAGAGATGGGGCGGCATACAAGTCCAAACAATAAATAAATAAATACATAAATAAACACATAAACACATAAATACATAAATACATAAATAAATAAATAATATAGAAGACAACCAGGTCTTCGTTTTACAGATATTTGCTTACTAGATTCGTCAATGCCTTCAACAATAACAGAACTTCTAAGCACTGGGAAAGTTCTTTAAAATTCAGGGAGATACTCAGAAATGTATCTGCCTTGAACACAGCCCATGATGAACTATATAGTACAATCAAACATCAGCAGCTGACCACAGGAAATACTTAATGACATTTTGTATTAGCAGTATATAGATAGATATGCTTTTATATACTTAAAGCTATTATTTCTTAAGAGTGTGGTCCTTTTTAGTGCTAAAATCATTTGATGTCAGAATCAAAAAATACCACTAAATTCTAGAGGTATTTATAAATGATTGATGACATCATAGCTGAATATTTACAAGAAAAGCAGGGAAAAGGCAAAGAAAATATTTAGATAGGAGACTAAAATGAGATACAGGAGAGCAGATGATGGACTTTTCAAAAAAATGAAAAATATGACCAAAACAAACAACAATGAATTGACCAATGCCTTACAGGAAGATACAGAATAATTAATAAGACATACATGGCAAAATTACACAAAATCACTGAATGTGATTCTGTTATGTGTATTAGGGCAGAGTTCTCCAACTTTTACAGATTGGCGGCCCAGAGCACGGGGGGAGAGGGGAAAGGGGATGATTTTGCAAGGGGGCAAGTGCGTGTGCATGCAAGTGCCCACATTCCTGGTGACTCTCATATGAGTGGGGTCATGAGCACCCGTGCTGACCCTCATGCAAGTGCAGCTGTATGCTCAAGCGGAGGCGCACGCACCAGCCTGCCACTCATGCGGTCAAGTAGTGGGCTGTGGCCCACAGACTGGGGACCCCTGTGTTAGGGTATGAAACAATAAGACGGTATTTTTAAATGAATGCAATTCAAAATCAAATGTGCAGTGAGATTACACTATTAGAAACACCTGCAGGTATCTATTCTCTTACAACAAAAATCAAATAACAGAAACTGAAGAGAGTTCACATGTATAAGGCTACCTGTAAAGTTGAATTAAATTACAGAGCTACATAAAATTGAAGGTACCTGTTTGCTTAAAATTACCTATCCTTTTATTCAACTTGAATAGAATAGAAATAGTTTCAAACTAGGTCATTTGATCTTAGCATGATGAGTAGAAATCAGGCAGGGAAGTAGTAATTATTTCTTTTACTTCAATTTCATTTCTAAAAATTCACAGCTAGAGGGCAATAAAGT
The DNA here is from genome assembly GCA_009733165.1 of Naja naja. Classification (NCBI taxonomy): domain Eukaryota; kingdom Metazoa; phylum Chordata; class Lepidosauria; order Squamata; family Elapidae; genus Naja; species Naja naja. Next base: position 106,803,609 of record CM019149.1, read on the forward strand.
CAGCATATTATGCAATCTATAATTAAACAACTTCTGCACCCTTATTCATATAAAGACAAAAGGAAAGCAAGAATTTCTAATATCAGAAATTCACACATTAGAAATGAATATCACTCTTTAAAATGTTCCTTTTAAAACTCTAATCAGAAGCACAATGGATGCAAAAAGGAAGTGCACTTTTCTAAGATGTTTTTCCATTCAAAAATTGTTAAACTTACAGATATGTCTATATACAATATCTTGTTATGTTGAATCTATTGGAGTTCCAGACACAATGTTTTCAAAAGTCTTCTCAAACAGAATTATGTTCAGATTACTGACTACAACTCTTCAGCAAAATATGAACCTTATCCTCTCCTTACAGTTTTTCCATCAATATGAAAAATCCAAGAATTTGTTACATTTTTGTATTGTTAATCTCCTTATACAGTGACTCTCAGCAGTTTATAAATGTAAAGATAAAGTCAGAACCACAGCACACATACCTGTTTCCACCATGACTAACTAAAAAGACAATGAAAACTTACAATTTCAGAAGCCAACTTCAACTAAAAGTCCAATGATAAGCATTATGAAAAGTACTTAAATCAATATTCAATAGGGATGCACCACATAGTTTCAATACTGCTGTACATTTTAATTTCTGCTCCAGGCATCAGTGCCTGTGTAAGCCTCTCAGCAAAGTAGCTGATTTTCATGCATACAAATTGTTTATGTTCAGCAATCCTTAATGAATAGGAATATCATTCTCCAAAAAAGAGAAAGAAAAAATACCTGGCTTCCATGAAGGGAAGATTTTCACTATCTGAATCTCCCTCAATCTGGTTTAAGTTTTTAAATCACTTGTGCTATTGGCTTTCTATGTTTCTCCCATAATGTTCCAATGTTCCAAAAGTGAAAACATTACACAGCTACTTTCTGTAAGCCATATCTAGCCACTGTAGCATGTGGACAAATTAGGACAAACTCCAAAATAAACGCAATATGCAAGCTTAGCATTTGTCCTCTTTTGTGAACTAACATTGTCTAGACTTGTTGCTTGCAGCTTTGGTTATGCAATAACCAAAGCTGCAAATGGATTTTAGCATTCTCTAATTTTCCATCACTGCAATCCAACAAGTTTTACTATTGTTAATCAATGTTCTTGTAGGCCTCTCCCTTAAATAGGATTTAGGAAAGTAAATCCCTGCAAAATATACCAGTAAACTAGTACAATGCTAATCTTACCCGAGTTAAAAAATAGGTGTCATCCGCCTTCTGTCTTATTTCAAATTTTTGATTTTGACTATTAAAATTAATTATTCCGAGTCCAAATGCATTTTTGAGGGATAGTTTTATTAGTTGAGATCTATGGCTGGACGAGAATCTATGCACCTCATTTTAATATCGTTGTAGCTAATAAGAGTCTGACATTCAGAGCCTCTTGGTTATGCAAAGCAGGCATAAATGAGCATCCCTCCACCAGGAATAGCTGGGGGGGGGGACACGCAAACTCACACAAAAGTTCGCGAGCACTTTCTCCTTCCCTCCCCTCCCCCCCCAAAATCCTCAAAAGCAAAGCAGGACCGAGGCTGACCGCATCTTATGCGGGAAGCAGAGAGCCGCAGCCGAAACAGGTAAACAAAAAAAGGCAGAGGATACACCCGATGAGGATGTTTACAGCCCCGGCTTCGACGCACTTGACGGCAAGCACGCCAAGGAAAGCGGCGCTGCACACTAGGGGCTTTGGAGCAGGACCGACTTAAAATGAGAAAGACGTTTGATTGCGGCGGCGCCATCCCCCCCCCCCGCAGCTCCACCAGCTGAGCTGCAGATACTTTTTTCTGGCGGGCGACGCCTCCGAGCAGCTTTTGTTTCGAGTTCAACACAAACAACGTCCCCTCAGCGTTTCGGCAGCAGAGGTGCTGCTGTAAGCGTTGGGCTTTTAAAGAGGGCGAGTAACGGACATTTGGCCGCGCTCGCGCCAAGCTGTACAAAACCGGGGGTGGGGGATGGGAGTAGCGCGCGCTCGCACTCCCCGCTTTACCTTGCGGAGATAACTGGCCACCACCTGCTCGAAAGGATATTTATAAACTCTCTGGGCCTCCACAGTCACCCCCATGTTGGGCACGGAGCCGCCGCGGCCCCTTCCTGCAAACTCGGGCGGCGTTTTGGTAGACCAGCCGGCCGCCCGGCTAGGCCCCTTCCCGCCTCCAGGGGCCAGCCCTCGCCGCTGAACTACGTAAAACTTTTATGACGGGCGGCGGCGGCATCGCTTGCAGAACAACCCCGTCCTATAGGTCACAATGTAAACCCAGGGCCAAACCGCAGAGAGGAAAGGGGAGAGTGGTAGGTCGCTCGCCACGGGAGGACGGAACGCCCTTTTCCAAAAGCGACGCCTTCGCTCAGGCGTCCCGAACGTTTCTCGGAATTTGCCGCCCGCGGAACTCAAAATAAAAAGGGGGCAGCGCGGATTATAATTCGGTGCTAAACTGCGCTCTCGACTCCCTTGTTTTTGGTTAAACGTAGAAATGCTGCCTTTAGAGGAAAAGGACTGACGTACGCTCTAACTAAGAAAAAAACCCGTCAGAGTCCAATTAGACTTTTCCCACGTGCCTCTCGCCACACCTCCTGCCTTACATCGTCTCACATGCGGGTCAAAGTTTGCGCGCCCACTTCAGAGTTCTGAAATAAAAGGCGATTCCCTCCGGGTTATCCCCTCGGTTACTAAGTCACTAAAAAGGAAGCGGGTTGTTGCAGATATAAGCCCTAGCGTGTTCGTGGGGAAACCTTCCCACAGAGCCATGAATTCGGAGCGATTCGGGATCGACCCGCGTTCGAAGACGATTTGGAGCTTAAGAAGGCGCTCGAGCTACGCCTGCCGGCAACTCCATAAAGAAGCATTCAGTTGACTCGCCCGGAAGCTGCTACTCGATTTCCCAAAGTGGGGATATTTTACGGACGTTGCCGGCAGATGCTATGTGGGTGGCAACGGCACAGGCTCCGAATAATATTTTCTGCGTCGAATCCGGATGAAGTAATTTCAGATGATCGACTTAACCTTAACGGGAAGATTTATTTTTAGCTGCGAATAAGTATTTTGTGATAGAAAATTACCGCGCTGGTTTTTTGTTTGTTTGTTTGTTTTTAAGAATGATCTTAAGCAACAGGAGAGCCTGGCAGATCGGAGTGTCTGATTAAAAAAAAAGTCCTGGTGTCAAATTAGCCCAATAATCGATGTTAGACCATTTTCTTCTTGCCCCTATCGCCCGCCACTCCCTGGGTGGTTATTTGCTTCCACTCAAATGTTGAGGTTCAGTTTGTCGGTACCAGCAGGGAAGCCCTTGTTTGAAATGAAATATATATGAAATAAAAATGCTTAGTTATAGATTATAAAACAAGTGGCGCAGCATGCAGCCTTCTGGTAGTTGTGCTACTTGAATGTTGGAAGCAAACCACCAAGAAAAAAAAGTGCAATTTTTCTTTTCTGATGGGAATTGTGCATAAACTGATCCAAACCGGATACACCCCAAATCCCATTAATACCATTCTAACTCATTTTGGTACAGGCTACTGCCCTTCCTGCTCAGCCCTTGACTACCACAAAATAATAGCAAAAATGATCTATAAATCTTAATAGATCATCACACAAATACAACACTGAAATATTTAACACTGCTATTCTAAAGTAAATATGATTGAGGGTGCAAAGTTTTGCTGTCAGAGAAGTGGACAGAAAATTGACATCAAAGGGGAGGAGGGGTTGCAGTGAAGAACAGTTGCCTACAATGAGAGATCCCAGCAGTAATATTAGGACAATTACTGCAAGGATCCATAATCTCAGGACAACTGCCAAGAAGGTCTGTTTCCACATTTCTGCCCATCTTGTAAATGGAGTCACTGGATATTGACTTGCAACTACAGTAGATTATTAGGTAACACTTTCAGATATCAACCCATTTGACAGTTTATTCTGGGGAAATTAGAGCAATGAGTATGTAAATAACTTCTTAGAAAAACATAGAGCTACAATATTGCACTGCAAAAGTCATAACAACCACTAGGTGGCACAAAAGGGTTATTTCTCCCTGTATGTTTGCTGCCACCTAGTGGTTTTCCATCTCACAAGGGGATTAGAAAGCTAGGCACTAAAAAGTCAACATGTGCTGTGTGTCTGTTGCTAACTCAGAGTAGTGTCTGTATTATGAGGCACTGAACTCAGCTGTGGAATTAATAAAGCTAGTAGAGAAAAAAATAATTTTGCACTGCCCCAAACCTTTCTGACAGTTCTAGCAATCCATATCTAACTACATGGATAAATATGTATTGACTTCAAAGCACCACAACCATTACTACTCACTCCTATTTTATTTAAAATACTTCTGTAGTGGTCTTTTTATTTAGCAAAAGCTATCCCTGGGCAATTTGTAAGCTAAAGTCTTGTTGCTCAAAACTTAAAAAAAACACTAATAGAAAATATTAATAGTAGTGAAAATTAATTTAGTTAAAAGAAAAATGGAGAACACAGTCAGTTACACACATTAAAAAAGAGTCATGCTTTCATCACATGGTAAGCCATTGCTCAAGGAACAAATCATCTCAAGAAAATCTTGTGTCACTTGTGCTCATCAACATCATTGATCTTATTGGAGGGTATGTAAGCAGAGCTGATTTTAGAGACTAGACAGCTATCAAAAGCTTCCATTAACAATGTTCAGAGATAAATATTGTTGCTTTTGTAGTCCAATTGCACACAAGGGGAAGATAGTAGGCTCAGGAGAGTCATAAGATCTTCAGGGAAATTACAGAGAAAATAACGATTTAAGTAGGCAATTCCACCCTCACCAGGAAACCATCTTGGTGAAGATTCATCATGTTCAGTGGCCTTAGAATGATGAATGTCTACTACATGTGTGGAGGGAGAGAACTCAGGAACCAAGAGAACGGGAAAGAGGTTCCCTCCCAAAGAGGGATACCAGGTTATTACTCTCAAAAGTTGCATATCGTATTCAAACTTGGACTCAATTGAAGTCTTTGAGAATTTAGTTCACTCCCCACTGAAGCAGTGTTATCCTTGTTCTGCCTTCACTGTTCATTTCTAACACCTTGTTTATGTATTTTCAGTGTAGCATTCAGCATTTGGGCTGACACTATATCTGACATAAAAAGGTAAAGGTTCCACTGTCCAGTTGTGACCAACTCCAAGGGATGGTACTCATCTCCATTTCTTAGCCAAGAGAGCCAAAATTGTCCAAAGAGATTTCTATGGTCATGTGGCTAGTATGACTATATGCCAGGGTACATAGAACACATTTTCCTTCCCACTAAAATGATACCTATTTATCTACTTACATTTGCATGCTCTCAAATTGCTAGGTTGGCAGAAAGAGCTCACCCCATCACATAATGCTTGGGTCTCAAACCCCGGACTGTCAGGTTTCTAGCTGATAAGCTCAGCATGTTAAACATTTGAGCCACCGCACCCACCCATCCCATATGTGAGAGAGGCCTTCAATTTAAGCATGTTTCAATTTTTAAAAGATGGTTGCAATCTTGACTGAAGAATTGGAAAACTAAATAGAATACTGGTCCAAATCGGCATCAGGATGCTACAAATGATAGGCTGCCAATCCCATTGATGCTCTGGCCAAGGGGTGTCAAACTGGTGGCCTGCAGGCCGGATGCATCACACGCAGGCCATGTCTATTCCAGCTCTGCAAAGGGGGAAAAAACATGGTATGTCACATGATGACAATATGACGCAACCTGTGCTCTAGCCAATTCTGGAGGCAACTGATACTACCCAAGAGAAAAGGGATAGAGAGAGGCAGAAGTGGCCACTGAGAACAGCTAAAATTATGTGATTGGAATCCCACTCTTTTTACATACTGTACTGTATATCACATTGCACATGTACAAAAGGGATGATTCCTTTGAATAACTACAGCTGTTTTCACAACCCTGTAGCAGCCCTAAAAAGGGATCCTTCCTTATATTCTGACATTTTTGGCAAATAAGAAAATCCCTTGGGGAAACTACGTTTTTGTATACAGCCATTCAGTACTTCTCTGCCTTTTGTTTACATTGCTGGAATAGCTGGAACTGAAAGGTAGGAATAGCACTTTAATAGATACTTATCATTCCAATCAAGCATTTCCCTTTATATTGAATTGCTGATGTAATTACAGTATACAAAGATAGCTTGAAACAATTTATACATGTTGTATATATACAAATAATAAAGGGACATGTGCACTTCCTTGTCTTGATGTACATTTCGATTAACATAATTTATTTTGTAATTCTGCAACTATTTGAAATAAAAGATAATGAAATAAGATAATAAAAGGGAAGTTATAAATCATTTATAACTTATGTAAGTTATAAAGTATTTATTTCTTATTGAAGCAATGTCTTTTTCTATTTTACCCTTCAACAAATTGTTAGTTTATAAGATCAAAGAAAATGCTGAAAATGTTAACTATGGCTATTAAATAAGGTAGACAAATAGTAAATACAGAAAATCCAAAGAATTTTAGTCATATTCACACAGCTTGTAATTTAATTATTTTATGTAACAAATGACAGTGTCAAATTACCACACCACCTATCTGACATGAATTTCTGATGAATATATTCAACAAGGAAATTTTGAAATAATACATGAGTAATATATGGAAAAATACAATTATAGAAAAAAATCTAATTGATAGCAAATAATATCTCTGAATGAGAAGTTAGGAACACCCAAATATAGTGTGTCAATGGGAATGCATCAATGAACATATACCTTTGGAGAAGAAAAATTGTGTTGTTCTGAATATGTATGATGTACCCATGTAAAAATATGGAGGCCGTGTGAATGCCTTTGTGCTTCAGTCAGCTTTTAGAATCATCGGCAAAGAGCCTGATAACAATTCTGATAATTTTGAAATTTCCTTGCTATTACATCTAAATAATTATACCATTATTAATACTATGTGCTTCATAATCCCATTTGAATGGTTAAAATACAGTATGATCGATACATATATACTTTTTTCTAAGACTCAGAAAACAGTAATAACAGTAATTCTGTGTCTTCAAAAGCAAAATCTGCCTTCAGAATCTGGCTGCTTGGGAGTTCATAGCCACCATAACATGGACCTGATCCAATTTGTAAAGGGTTCCGTTCATAGCAGAGATCATGTTTTGTCTCAGGATAGCGGTGTCAGGATCTTGAATTGGGGGGTTTTAATATCAGTCAATGGACAGATCACTTGAGTTCTCTGCACCCCACCATTACCACTATACACACTGCATTGAGGTAAATCCCATGATCCATTTGATCAGCCCACTCCAACCTACTAGTAGGCTTTCAGAGGGAACTTGAGATTCCCCCTCGCCCCTTTAGTCATGGTTTGGAATAAGAATATAAGTACTCTAGATCAAATAGATCATGCCTGTGCAAACACTCTGCATTTGTGGATCCCATAGGATCTCCAGGATTACCAATGAATTTTGGGCAATGAAGTGACACGAGATGCCATTGGAAAAAGAACAGGCCAAGCAGACACAGTAAGAGCCTTTATTAGCATTTACAAAAGAGATCCCTATCAGCTAATTGTTCATAGATAAATTTCATGTAACTCATACTTCAAATGTAAGTAGTGGCTCGCATGCTTTGAGTGAGATTGTACGTTTAAGGGGCAATAAAATATCAAACCCCCTTCCTGAAGTAACTTTCTTATATTGCTGTCTGTGCTTTTTGTGGAATCCCAGTTACAGGAAAAGACCAAGTCCCAAATGTTGGTTTTCTACTGCCCTAGTCTATTCAACCTTTAGGACAATATCTCAATCATTTACTTGTCATTCTTTTTTTACACAAATTTTCAATACAATATGGTTTTTCTTTGTAAATTTTCCAAAGGTAGCCTTTACACTCCATACTCTAACCTACCCTCAAATTACCCTTTTTTACATAGGCAACTTTAATAAATAATCATAGATAAAGATATCCAGTTTTTGACTGGAGAAAAGGATATGTTAAATTCCACACAAGTGCTTTCAAAGTGGTTTTTTTTACAATGAAGTCCATTTAAAAGTTTTTTTTCAAGAATTCCCACAGAAATTCTTGGAGGATTGTTTTTATATCCTTAGTAGTAAGGGGAAGCTGATATATTTAAACAATTCAAAAGCAAAATATACCTAACTAGGGGGTTAAGTCAAGGATTTTTTCAAGTAAAATCCTTTCTTTGACATACATTCCCTCTGTTCATTAAAATTCAAAGCAGTTGCTTATTGTGGTTATATATTTAAAGGTCAGTTGAGTTTATCTGAATGAGGCAATAAGTCACTACTTGCATTTAGTCGCACAATAGCATTAAAATGAATAATTCAGCTTTTTTTTAATCATGTAACATATATATCTCAACTCTAAATTATCTACTTTTCCAACTTCAGCAAATGAAATGTATAAGGAATCTTTTAGTCCATCAAGTCCTTAAATCTTGTATTCAAGCAAAACCAGCATAGAAAATAAAGTGAAACTTAGGGCATCCCCCGCCCAAAATAACCCCCCAAAACCCAACCCAGGTTTGCTTTCTTTTTTTAATACACTTCATTAAATTTTATTACATTAAGAAACAAAATAAAACATCAAACATACAAACACAAAACATTAAAGCATTAAAAGTATAACATTCATTGACGACTACTTGTGATATTTAAATAGCAATTCTATATACATTCTAACAAATAGTGACCTAAGCCTAAGTATATTTTATTCTATCTATGACCTCTATTTAGTAGTTGCCTATCTTTATTCTACCTCCTATCTAACCAATTATACCATTATTCCCACACCGTGTAAAATATTGAATCTTCTTTATCTTTCAAGCTTAATGATAGCTTATCCATTTCGGTGCAGCTCATAATTTTTTGAATAACCATTTCATCCATAGGAGTATAAGGCTGTTTCCAGCATTGAACAAATGCGATCCTGGCAGCAGTTAATATATGTATTAGTAAATATTTTATATTTTTGCATATGTTTTTTTGAAGATTCCCAACAGGAAGAGCTCTGATTCTAGATCTAATTTTTCACTTGTAATTTCTTGCAACCATTTTTGAATTTTGAGCCAGTATTTCCGTGCCTCTGGGCAAGACCACCACATATGATAGTATGCTCCCTCTTTCTTTTTGCATTTCCAACACATGGGACTCATTTTAACATACATCTTCGCTAATCTCGAAGGGGGTAAATACCACCTATAAAACATTTTATGTGCATTTTCTTTGTATGTTGCCAATTTCATTATTTTATAATTTCTACTCCATATCGTCTCCCAATCCGCTATATTTATATTATGCCCAATATTTTGGCCCCACGCAATCATGCAACCTTTTACTACCTCCTCCCCTAAATCTACTTCTAATAAATATTTATAAATTTTAATGATATTTTTTTAATCTGAGCCTAATAAAATTTTATCCAAATATTGAGATTTTAATTGTATTCCATAATCCTTTATATCTTTTTTATATCGAGTTTGAATTTGAATATAAGCCCACCAGTCCACTCGTAGCCCTTGTTCTTGTAGCTCTTTTATCGTTCTCAGGTTTCCAGTTGTGTCCAATAAATCTCTATATTTTAACATTTTATTCAAATCTAAATTGTTTGGATGTATCATTGCTTCCATAGTAGGTAGCCAAATTGGAATTTTCATATACTGTTTCTTTTTAACCTTAATCCAATTATACATCAACGAATCTCTAATTAAGTGTCTGTAAAAGTATTTTTGTTTAGTGGCTCCTGTATCCCATAAAAAAGCATGCCATCCTCTTTGAAGATCATGGCCTTCAATAGCTAATATTCTTTTATTTTTTAGGTTAATCCAGGTTTGCTTTCTTATGTACTGTGCTGTACAGCAATTTGGATTTGAAAAGGAGAGGATAATTTGGAGAGCAAGTGAACTCTCATACCCCTTGTCCCCAACTTTGTAAAGAAGCTTATGTTACAGCAGTAGGATTCAAGGAGATGTTAAGAGGTGCTACATGTACATTTCTGCTCCAAATTACCTTTTCCCTTTCAAATCCAAATCACTGTAAAGTCCTGCTTATTAACAATAGTTCTGGTGTTCCCCACAGTAACATGTTGAATATTTAATATGCTTCTTCGTCTGAACTAATCAAAACTCATGTTTTAGAAATTACAAGGGGGAATTCTTTTTAAAGAACAGAAGTACCATTTGTTAACCGCAAATCCTAGGAGAGGCAAAGCTTCCCATTAACATCAGTTATAGTTTCCCTCTGAAGAAACAGACAAATATATTTTTCCAAATGTTCTAGTATATTGATTATAGTTGTCTTCCCTTTTTCAGCTAGTAATGTATAGAAATATGGGCTGCCTATATCGAGTAACAGCAGTGAAATGGTTCTCTACATGAAGCACATTAAAAAGTATTCCATTTGAAATGATCCAGATTTGAAAGAAAAGGGATGAACCAATGGAGGAATAAATGAACAACTAATTGCAAATCATGTTGCAAAATGAAATTGCTTGTGAAAGTTAAATATAGCATGACATTTAGTCAGCCAGCTAAAAGTGTAAATAAATAGTATCTGACATCTTATTTTATGAGCTGAGAATCTTCTGATAGAAGCCGTACCTAAACATGGATTTAAATAAGAACTTCTGCATCTGCAATACAAAGTTTTGTACAACCACTGGAAGTCAGTCAAGAAGTAGAATTTTTTTAAATCCCTTTGTTACCTTATAGTGCTAATTTCATTTTTGTTTTTGTTTTTTCAGATAATTTTAAGAATTGATGCATCTTTTTTTCCATCTAATCACATCCAGTTCTTAGAGACTAGCTGGACAAGTCCCAGCAGTTTCCTGGCAAAGTTTTTTTTTCAGAAGTGGTTTGCCATTGCCTCCTTAGGCTTAGACGAAGTGACTGGCCCAAGATCACCCAGCTGGTTTGTGTCTAAAATTCACACTCTCCCGGTTTCTATCTTGATGCCTTAATCACTACACCAAACTGGCTCTCATTTCTATTTTAGCAAGCCCAATAACATTTGTTCTGCCAAGGGGTGCAAGAAATTATAAATACTTAAGAAATCCTGGAAACTTTAACTTACAAATAGTTTGGATAACCTCAAAAGTTTTCAGATGGCTAATTTCCTGAAAAGTATGCATGCAGCTTTTTAAATATTTATTTATTTATTTTTATTAGATTTAGTAAGGATGCCTGACTCCAAAAATACTTTTTAATCCAAAGATTATTAAACTGTCTTCATCTCTGACGCTTGTTTTCTTCTCATGTTTTGGTACTCCTGGTTGTACCAGAACAAGAATTCCATTTTGTTTCTTCTATTTTACTGAAGTCAGAACTGGGTTTGTTCTTTTAAAAGATAAGACCATAGAAACCTAGAACATGAGCTAGCCAAAGTTAAGTCTTTTTATATAACGTTTATATTTCTCTACGAATGTAGCTTTACTTTCACTCAACTGAAATCAAAAAAAGCTGTCTTGAAACATGTGACAGCTCTTTTAATTCAGTGGAAAGGCTGGCAATCGATAGACTCTTTAAGAACCAGACATAAAAAGATAGCTTCCTAGCTAAAAAAGATGGATGGGCGTAGACTGTTTGATGGGGTCTGTTCTATTCGAAAGAAAGTAAGTAAAAAAAATTACAGAACAGATAGAGTCCCTAAACACAAATCTGGCAGGGCTGCTGCCCGTTTTCATTACAGGCAGGGCATCGCAGAGCTCTGTATGACTCTTTAAACCGATTAGCCAACATTGAAAACTTGCTTCCATGACACACAGCACAGGGGGCAGAGCCTGATCCTTTACACTGTGAGCAGCTGTTCTCCTCGTTGCCTTCCTGAAATACAAAGGCTTGATTAAACAATTTTCCTTTGTACCGGTTCACACAAACCTTTATCCAGAAGAAAAACAAGTGATTGGAAAAGTTCTCCAAGGTAAGGAGAACTTTTCCGATCATTTTTTTCCTCAGCAAAATAAGCAAATTATAGGATTTGCACTTTTTTCACTCCAGAATTTAAAAAATTATTCAAACATAGTTTGGGTTTTGCTGCTGGGGGAAGGAAAGGAAGACATCTTACAGCCTTTTGTTGTGGCCAATTGCTTCAAATTTTCAGTGTTTCAAAATGTAAAACAACTGATGAATAAAGAGCAATCGATCAATGGAACAGCTTGCCTTCGGAAGTTGTGGGTGCTCCATCATCGGAGGCTTTCAAAAAGAGACGGGAAATCATTTATTTAAAAATGGTATAGGGTATCTGTCCTAGGCTTCCTCAAAAAGCACTAAGCAGACTCTTGTCCCGACCAAACACCTTTTATTAAACAAATATGAATTTCTTGCATTCACATTCAGCCAACAGCCTGGCAAATAATCTTTCAAGGGTATAATTAGGAGCTCAAACCTTATCTATCTTGGAAAGCTGCCCGGTAAATATTTCCAAACACGATGCTGACAAGTAAGGGCTTAGCACAGAGTCTCTAGGATGCATGGACAGATCTTCACAATGATGGAATAAACAAATGAATGGTTTCCTGCAAAAAAAAAACCGTCCCCTTTTGTTCCTCTTTTAATCCTTATGGGAGGGGCCATTCATCGTCTACCTGTGGCCTTACTCCCACATCGACCCTGAGTTCATAATTGTTTTTTCCTTTTGGCAGCTTTGCGCATGCACAGGCTGGGAACTGGTTGCAGCTGCTCCCCCGCCTCACTGCTATCCGAGTCCAAAGGCAGCTGATGACTGCCAGCCTGCCCTGGCCCCATCTCTGCCTCTGAAGCAGATCCCTCATCTTGAGCTTTCCTCAGCCTCCAGGACTGGCCCAGGTTCCTCCCCAACCTCTCGTTGTCCGACTCTGCTGCCAGTTCCTCCAGCTGCCGGCAGGCCATAATATAGGGTCTCCTGCTTAAGTAGTGGGTTGGTCTAGAACAGCTGTCGGCAAACTACAGCCCAGGGGCTGGATCTGGCCCATTCGGCTGTTCTATCCAGCCTGCGGAGCCGAAAGCGGAGGGTTCTCTTGCTCTCCCAGAAGGCTACGTGAAGTAATCTAACTTTGAATTTATATTAGTTCACACAAACACTCCATCCATGCTTTTGTTCCGGCCCTCCGGTCCAGTTTAAGAACCCATTGTGGCCCTCGAGTCAAAAAGTTTGCCCACCCCTGGTCTAGAAGACCTTCAAGGTAAGGACCTTCTAAATTCAGTCCTGAGTCCCTGCTGCATCTATTTCTACCTTGAAGGATGACAGAAGGATTGTCACACAGAAGATGGAGTGGATTTATTCTCCATTGCCCTAGAGGGAAGGTCCAGAACCAATGGATTAAAAGTACAAGAAAAGAGGTTCACACTGTAGATCAGGCAGGACTTCCTTGATGTTGTGAAACATTATGGTCTTATTAGTTTTCCGTCCCTGGGAAGTCTCCAAACAAAGGATAGATCAACAGATCTAGATGACCTCTAAGGTCCTTTCCAAAGCCATGATACATTTATTTATTCATTTGTTTGTTTGTTTATGTCATTTACCTTCTATCTCAATCCTCATGGACTTTCCTGGTTAGGTGTCTGTGTCTCATATCAATCATTTCACTAATAGGAATACTAACTAAGCAATTGTTCACTTCAGCAAAGGATATGTACAGTATGTACAACTTTATGATATAAATTAAACTAGAGTAACACACATCATGCCTTGTTAAAGAGCAAGGAAAAAGAAGATAATTGTATTTTGATTTGTGGCTGAAAATTAGGTCTATTATATCTGGGTTGGAAAAGTCAGATTAGATTAGATGGTAGTCAAGAATTAGTTTTCTTTATCTTTGTCACCAGCAGGAGCCTGTCTAGATTTTGTCCTTGTAGCCTTCCTGCAAATGGTGGAAACCTTATCTTTAAAGATTATCAGTCTAAAAATGATGGAAGGGCTTATTTATTAGAAGCCCCACTCCCCGCCATTACCTATCCAGAATGTTTTCTAATGCTTTTTGTTTGCTTGCTTGCTTGCTTATTGATAGTTTACTCAAACCTACAAAAATATAAATTTTATCAGTGTCTCCATTCTTTACTTACGCCTCAAAATGTTCATAAAAGATTGGAACAATATCAGGAACAAAGGGAATGGCACTATTTTTTTCCAATGATTTCAGTGATTAAAATACTGATATGTTGCTGTATCTTGTGGATACAGCAACATATCAGTATAAGTGGATTCATTTACTTTTATCCCGCCTTTATTATGATTTTTAATTAAGTCAAGCTTACCTAATCCTCTTTCGTCCTCCTTCTTTCCCCACAACAATAGTCCTGTGAGGTGAGTTGGGCTGAGAGAGAGTGACTGGCCCAAAGTTATCCAGGTGGCTTTCATGGCTAAGGTAGGACTAGAACTCACAGTCCCCTGGTTTCTAGCCTGGTGCCATCACCACTAGACAAAATCTCAGAGGAGAAATATGCCATATACTTGTAATATAAGACTGAAATATTTAACAATATTTGGACCATGAATATTTTTAATTAATTATCCCTGTGGGGATTCCTCATGTTCCATGTAAAGGAACCAGAAATGCCTTGTTGTCAACCCCTAGGATGGATAACCTGACCTCACTCCAGTGAATGCATAGAGTCAGAAGAAAACAAGAAATCATTTCATGCAAGAGAACTATTCCTTTCTTCCTGACAATCGGAGAAGAAAGACTGAAAAAGAAACAAACAAGAGAGCATATAATATATGCAATAAATTGGACCTCTTATATACTTGTCCCAAAAGTTACTGGTATTTGTGTTGTTTGTGCATGTTAACCACAGATAGGTGTGTGTGTGTGTGTGTGCCTTTAAACACAGGTATTAAGACTTTGTTCTGCCAAACAGGGAGAAACTCTGAATGATTTGACAAGGACATGCCTTGCCATCTGGATGAGTAGAAATGATTTACTGATAAGAGTTTCAGCAATACCATACTTGGAAAAGTTATAGCCCTAGATTCTCTGTTCTCAGCATTGACTAAGTTCAGATATTTCAAAATGTTTTGGTTGTAGTTACAAAACAGGTGACATCGATGATAAACATGACAAACTAGTTTATACATCATATGAGGTGTTATCTTCATGTTTATTCATTCTGGTGAATTAACTTGGACATAATTATGGAGTGATAATGGGGTAAGTTCCTTTGACCTAGAATTTCTTATCTCTGCTAGCAAAACTGTCATCAACATTCCATATGTCCAAAAAGCTCCTAGCTCTTCTTTAATTATATCTATTTTCTTTTGCTGCAATTTATGTGTAGACCCCCCCACTTTTTTCCCCCCTAAGTTCTCTTTTGTTTCCAAACGTCTTTTAAACAAATAATGTTGATGGAATCACACCTGAGATTCTGGCTGTATCCAGGAAAATCCTGAATCAAAGAAAAAGAAATCAATTGTCTTACCCAAACTTGTTGGTTGTGGCCTGATTCAGTTTCATCACTGTTTATGTTTCCATTGCTTTGAACACTGCTACTTCCTCCTCTTTCTTCTGAGTTCATGAAGGAGCTATCATCAACACCTTCATTTTGCATGATTCTTTCCATTAGCTCTTCCTTGCTCAGGGGTGTCCGGATTATTTTTAGATTACTGGTATAAATTATAATCCTCCCAAAATCTAAAATGTGGGGATGCTGAAATAGAATGGCATAGGTAGGTGTTTATTTATTTTTTTAAAGACTGATGGCCTTTTTAATGAGCTCCAATCCATACATACTACTGAGAAGTTTTCTTTCTTTCATTGCCTAGCAAAGTCAGAAAATTTATCCCACTGATTTGCAAATCTTGTATATTTGCAATAATTTGCATTTTCTATTTAGTGCCTATCAGATATGTCTATGAAACAAGAACTAATTTATCAAGTGCAAAGAAAGCTCCCAACATGTCCGGCTACCAGACTTCTTCCCAAGTTGAATAAAAAGCCTGATCTCCTCATATGGTAGATGGAAACGGGTTAAGTCAGAAGTTCCTGTGCCAAGGTGCAGGAAGGCCTCCATAATGGAATTAATAAAGTTCATTCTGTCTTATTACACAAAGAAAGATAGCTGGGTCATTTACATATTACATTTCAAAATCAGCTGAATAATGGCAGTCTTCTCATTGCTTACTGTTTAATCAACTGATATATATTATAGAGGGAAGGAAGGAAGGAAGGAAGGAAGGAAGGAAGGAAGGAAGGAAGGAAGGAAGGAAGGGATTGAGAAAGACAGGTAGAAGGAAAGGTGACCCAATATAGGGCAAGCAGTGTCTTCACACTGTGTCTATGGAGATTCTCAGTCATCCAGGTCATGGTTGTCCCAAAGCTGTTTTTTTAAAGAGGCAACTGGACTTTCTGGTTTTTCTTTGAAAACATTTTGCTTCTCATCCAAGAAGCAGAGCTGAAGATTTTCACACTGTGAGTTCACCCATGCCTACTTTGTATTCTAGCATCTAGCCAACTCCTAACCCTCACTGGTTACTGATATGCAACCCCAACAAGTTCACAAGGAGGAAATGTTAACTTCAGAGTGAAAAACAATTCTCCACTCCTGTCTATGTCCTTCATGGATGTCAGTTTTCCTAATAAGTAATATGATTCAATAAAATGCTTTGTAAATCACTGCATTCTCATTACTCTTCCTTCAGAGCTCATTGTGGGCTTCTATACTTCTTTTATTTCAGCAGGTATACTTAGCAGGTGAATTTTAATGTAGCAGTTTCTGTATCTTACAATAGAAGGTGCTTGCAAATGGCATCCAGAACTGGATCTAATTTTTAAGGCACTTTATACTGGTTCTAATTGTCCTGTTTCTAATTTTAAATGAATTGCTACCACCACTACAGAGCAGTTACCAAGCTTCTGTAAATTTCAGAACTAGAATGAAGAATCCCATTCAACAGCAATGAAATCCAGTCTCTTAAGAGCTTATGTTCATTTTGTTATTGCATTCTCAGCATAAAACAGAAGGTTTTGGACTGCCACATATAGCCAGTAAATGCATTTTGATCAGAAGCATTACACATTTCAAAACTGAATAGATACCAAAATACTATACTGAAATATACAAACATTTGATTCGACAGAATGATCAGAATCAAACTCTAGGAACCTGTTTGGGTGCTAATTACCCTACTAAATTCCAAACCTTATAATTGTAAATCATCCACACATCTTCAAAGAATTGCCAGTTCAGCAGTAAAAATATGAGAAGCTACTTTACAGGAGGTTAGGCTATTTATCCATTTGTAACCCTATTATTTCCTCCAGAGATGTGGAAAAAATAGATCTGGCTTTACTGGTAGGTTCTCTGGAGGGTTGCAATGGAGTGACAGAGATTTTTTTTCAGCTAATCATTTACCTACAGGAGCAATAAAATCCTTGCCAGCCTACCTCTTTCATCTAAACTACTCTACTGAAATGAAAAAAGGAGGGAGTGAAGAGAAACCAGAAGTTGATTTATGTAATGTAGGACTTTGAACACTATACAGCTCTAGCATTCAAACACTAATTATTTTTACATTTATATCTATATTTCCACCAAGCTCTGATAGGTCTTATGTTTCTTATAAAAAAGAACAGTAGGATAATAGAACAGATCCTACAAGTTTGAAATAAGACCATACAGTACATGGTGTACTTTGATAATCAACAGCTCTCCAGAACCCAAGCAAAAGTCTTCAATTTACATTGTTTGTACTTTAATCCTTTAAGCTAGCAATATAAAAATGAAATATGTGATCTTTGGCATGTAAAGCATAAATTCCCTCACTGGGATATGGAACTTCCCCATTACATAATCTACTATTTTCTGCTTGGACTTCTGAATTTGTGCTGGCTTGAAACATTCTGTAAAGTTAGCTAGAATATATAACTACTAATACATTTGTGTCAAGAGCACCAATGTGCTTCTGGGTTGGAAGGATTGAATGGCGACAACACTGTTGCCCAAGGGATGCCCAGTTGGGGGTTCCTTTCATGTCCCCATTAAGTTGTCTGTTGAAGTGGTACCCATCTCTCCACTCATCGTAGCCCACTTTCAAACTGGGGTTGGCAGGAGCTGGAGGGTATGACAGGAGCTGGAGGGTGCGACACCCCCTCCCACAGCAGCAACCAGGTCTCAAATGTGAGCCTGAAAATCGTCAGTCCAGCATCCTAACCACATGAGTCACCACACTTCTATGAATATAAAAAGAATATATAACTGAACCAAATGATTAATATTTCATTAGAATAAATGTTATATACAATCTTTACCAAATGAATGTTTTACTACATTTTATTACAACATTACTTACCATAAGACCATCTGCCTTGTCATCATTTAGAAGGGAAGAGCTACTTGTGAGAGTGTATTTGTTCCCTTCTCTGAATACACTGATCCTCTGGGCATTCAGTTTAGCTGATGGATAAAAGCTGTGATCTGGGTTTTCTTTAATCCCCAATAAATTGTCTCGGGGTTCAAAATTCCAGGACTGACAATTATGAGAGTAGTCTTCTGCTGGGATTTCAAGCTCTTGCCCATCTTCATACATTTGTTTTAAGACTCGACCACTGTAGGCTGAGGAAATTTTGAATCTTACTTTTCGGGATCTTGTATCATGCTTTTGGCTGGATTTCTTCTGGAATTCATCCATAGAGGTTGGTTTATCACAGAAATTCCCAGTCTAGCGATGATAGTTTCTAAGGCATCAAAATAAACACAGAGAGAAAGATAAATAAATAAATAAAAAGAGCTATGCAATATATAATTCAAAAGCTCTATGGGCCCTCTCACATTACGGTTTAAAAGGACACCTCGAGATTAAACATTGATAGAGTGTCACACAAAGAAATCATTGCTGCAAAGAAAGAGAAAGGAATTTACTCAGAGGACTGGGGCCTAGGCTTATATATATGCTGTAATTTTGTATTGTATTGTAAAGGATAACATATAAAGGGGATTTATAGCTAACGGAAAAGAAAATACACATGCAGATGGGCACACATTTTATTCTACCATACTTTTAGCTTTTATTTAGTGGCTAAGTTGTGCACCGCTTCTAAAATGAATTAAAATAGCAGATAGCAATGTGTTAAAAGAATAAGAGTCAACACTCATTGTTCATTGTTACAAATAATCCTCTTCATCTTTATTAGCGAGTAATTAAGTACCCTTAGATGCAACAGGATCAAATCCCAAGTGACTATGGACTGCATTATAACTGTATAGGGAAGCAATAGTAATTTAATTTATAATTTACCTCAGTTTTTCCCCCATCAATTTCAAAGTGGCAGCTGGAGGGGCAGGAAATAGTTTTTCCTGAGAGGCAAGATTTAAAGATGGGAGTGCTACCAAAAATGGTTCTCTGACCTGGCTTTACTCAGCTCTCTTCTTCCTCAACAGAGAAAAGCACAGAGTAGGTGGATCTTCATGAAGCTAACATCCGGAGGTTCTTCCACAGGGAAAACTTTGAATGCCTGCTTCCCAATAATGGCAAGCAGTGGTAAAACCAGAGCTATACTTGAAGGCAGCAGCTCTTTGAGCTGAATTCATCAGTTCCCTCCAGAGTTGGGCTGACCTAAGATCATTTTTCTCTCTGAAGGACAAGTTGGCACTTTTGTATTTGGTGCCTGGAGAGAAGAGGCAGAGGCAGGTTAACTCTAACAAGGCTTTATTGTTAACCTGTATCTCAGCCGTGGCTAGCCCCAAGCTAACTCAGCAGCCAGCTGAGAGAGAGACAGCTGATTCTGTTTGACAGCTCCTTTTATATGGAGCTGTGAAACGGTTCAGCCAATCAAAGGCTTCTCCGGCTCCCACTCAAAGAGTGGACCAGAGTGAAGACTGTTGTTGGATGCAACAGGCACATTCTTCCCTTCCATGTACAAAAAGTGGATGGCCTAGAAGGCAAATGCTGGTGATTGAGCAACATTCTGAGGGCAATAGCCTAGCTTTGAGATGATGTACCACCAGTACTTTCCAGCTGAGACAGCTTCCACCTTCTGCCTACCAGTAGAACCATTGCTCAGATGGACATAGTTCTGTGGGCCTATTTC
Source organism: Naja naja (assembly GCA_009733165.1). Classification (NCBI taxonomy): domain Eukaryota; kingdom Metazoa; phylum Chordata; class Lepidosauria; order Squamata; family Elapidae; genus Naja; species Naja naja. Next base: position 106,823,635 of record CM019149.1, read on the forward strand.
ACTAATCTTTAGGATAGTTGAGTTTTTCCCCACTTGTCTGTAAAAGATTGGATTTTAATTATTTACACTGAACAAACAGCCGTTCCATAAGTATAGCAACCCACCCTCAAATTCTATGTGTCTATTTTGGGGCATTTTTATATAACTTTTTTTCACTCACTGGCAAATGCTCTAGTTTTCTGCTGTTTTAATGCAACACCTACACATAGATGAATAAGAATCCCATGTTTCCATTTCAAGCCATAATCTTGAAGAGAATAACATTCCTCACCCTTATCTTCTTAGAAATATCCCAGGTGGTGTTGAAATAATAATTAGGTAAAGACTCCTCCTAAAATATATTATTTCTGCCTCAACTTTCAGTCAAGAACACCTAAACTAGTTTCCACCATTTTGGGAAATTGTTCATAGGGATCAGTATGATTGAATTCTTTTCTTTTTAAGATGAATTGTAAATTTGGAAGATACAAGTAAGTAACATCCTTTGTTTCCTGCCAACTTTCCATGAGAGCAAAACTGAATATGCACATGGAATACTTATTTACTGGTAGGAGAACAAGCAATTATTTTAGAACCGTAATTTGTAATACCTTGTAGCTAGTATCCTCCATAAGCTGTTATTGGAGATCTGATTAAAAAAGACTGATCAGGTTTCCTGACAGATAAGATTTTGCCAATTTACTATATAACTGTATATAATTTCCCAGTAGAAATGCTATATATGCTTTCTTCTTTCTATCTCCTATTACATGATGGTCGTATTACTTTACACTGAATCCAAATACTTCTTCCCTGTGCCATATCTGAAGTCAGGTGAAAAGATCTGTATTTCTCTGATCTCCAGGATTTCAGGAACATGTCAATGCTGCCATCTAAAATTTATCCACACAATTTATTAGCACTTTTTTTTTACAAATGGCCTTATAAACCTGGCTGGAAAAGTCACAAATTAAAGTCACAAGACCTGGAATGCTGTAAATGTCATAAATACTTGCTGGTTGCCAAGCACCCAAATTTTGATCATATAACCATGGGGATGCTGTGATGAGTATAGCAATAGCAAAGGCACTTAAACTTATTTACCATTCAATAGTGCTTTACAGCACTCTCTGAGTAGTGTACAATGTCAGCCTATTGCCCCCAACAATCTGGGTTCTCATTTTACTGACCTTGGAAGGATGGTAGGCTGAGTCAACCTTGAGCTAGTCAGGAATGAACTGTTGGTGAATGGGCAGAGTTGGCCTCCAATATTGCATTCTAACCACTGTACCAACTCTAAGTGTGAACATTGTCATAAGTCACTTTTTCAGAGCCATTGTAACTTTGAATGGTTACTAAATGAATGCTTGTGAGTTGAGAATTACTTGAGCATCTTCCACATTTCTAATCAGCATATTCACAAATTCATCTCTACATGGACCCAATACTTCCAATTATATTTTATGTAGATCTTATAGATGAAGAATCCCTTGCTACTCACATTAAGTGACATTGGACATTAAATTTAACCAAAAATAACAAAATTCTTTTCCCTTTAATGGAAGGTGTCAGGAATATTTTAAAAAACATATATTTAAATATATATTCCAACAATTAAGTTGCTGGGTACATAAAAATGTATGTAGAATATTTTGTGTTTCTCCAAAATTTCCATCGAAAAACCTTATATAATACAGCTTTTGAGATGTCTCTGACCATACACACAATATTTTTTAAAAACCCTCTAAATCTGAGTTTAGAGGACTAGTATTCCCTCAACCAAAAATAATATTTTCTAAAACCCCGCCCATGAACCCTGAATTTGATTTTGCACAGGAGCAGGGAAGCTTTTCAGAGGTCAGATCTGTACTTTCTCTGTTTCTTAAATGTTTTGTGTTATGTTTGCATGAAGAGACAGACGCAGAGTGCTTCAAGCTCTTTTGTTTATTAGTGACTACAGCTCAGAACGGACCCAACTGGCTTTGCTGCGGCTGCTACTTATAGCCGGCAGCCGCAGCTGACAGCCAATCAGAGTGCAGGGTTTTCCCGCACTTTCTAAACCAATCATTTCCAACACTTTACAAGAACAATTCAAACTAAACCAATGATTTCAAACCTGCACACATAACATTTTGGTTATATTGTCAGAATGAAACAGTTATTTTATTCTCCTTTTTATGTCAGAAAACAATGTAGTTGTTTTGAGGGAAAACCACTCAGTTTCTGTACTGCAACCAAAACTGACAAACATTTAGCCTTCACTTATCTATCCTACCTTAGCAGAACTGTGGTTTGGGGCTATTAAAAAGTCACGAGTGACTAGTGTCCTAGAAAATCTGGATTACTGAGATCATGGATGTGAAAAACACTCCATAACAGAATTTATTAGCAACATAATCTATGCATTTCATTTTATAAGTAGCCTTCCACCACCTGGTGCCAAGTCTTTAAATATCCAGTCAATGAAGCATGTCTGTTGGAAGGGCACTCTAGAAAAGAAAGACAGAGGCAGAGACTGAAATCCACACTTTTTGAATGCACAAACTGAACCATATTTTTATCTGGATGCTGCAATCAGTTGTGTTGTCCTGTGATTCCCAAAGGCCTCTTTAAATGGGAGTGAAATATTATCTTCTCACAGCACACCAGAATTGCAAGATAATTCAGCACTATAGCAATTTCAGACAGAAGCGAAGTGTTCCTGGCACTGAATCCAGTGACATTGGATTTCCTGCGCCTCTCAATGTATTCAAAACTTAAGAGTTGTGATTCACTTCAAGAATAACTGGGTTGCTGACTTGCCCACAATTACTACCTACTGTAGTGTATTTTGAAAATGTCCTCTCTGTACTATTATCCTTTTTTCATGATTTAGCCTAGGGACATGTTGTTCAAAGTCTTGGAACACATCTGAAAAGAACAAAATAAGGATTACTGTAACATTGGAAGAACATCCATTTAACACTTTTAATTAAAAGTTTGTCCTCATATATTGATAATAAAAACATTTTTACTGGTGCTGATGCAGGTGTAACAAGTTCATATAAAGTAGGAGATATTTCTTAGTTCTGTGGTCATGATTTCCTGCTTACTATCCACCTTAAAAGAAAAATTCTGAGGTGCCAATTTGACATTCTATAAGAGTTTTGTCCCTACCAATCCTGTTTCACAAATTATGCAGAGATAAATATAAGCCTTCTATTGAACAAATATCAAGACAGAAGAGCAACCAGTTATGACATCTTGATAAGTAGGTCATCCATCCTTCCACCCATCACATTTATATCCTGCTTATCAGCCTGAAATACTAATATAATCCAATGTATACTAAATTATATAAATTCTAAAATATTTTAATTAGGAGCCACTCCAGTCTATATTTTCCTGAATAACCAAGGTCCATACTATACCATAATTCAGAGTTGTATATCTGCTCATGCAGATATGGATTCATCAATATACAAGCTAGATCAGATCAGGCAGTAGCTAAAGTTTCAAAGAAAGCTTCATTCAAGGTTTATTTTTATTTGGCAAATTTAGAGGGACTAACAATAAATAAATAGAGGATTTTCTTCCACTTGAATTCCATGTGGCTAAACTAATTAGTCTTTCTTGAGGGAAACTTTTAAGAAATGTGCAATTTGATATTGGACTTTTCTTTACAAGGGTTAAAAGACAGCCCTTTTCAAATCCATGAATTAAGAAATCCTCAGCTTTATAGTTCTTTGATAAAAGATAAAACTTTGCTGAAAACTGTGGTGGAAGGTTATGATGAATCCATTATAGGCCACAATAGAATATTACTACTAAAACAATGCTTCTTAAATAGCTGAAATATGATGATCTGGATCTCCAAAACATTCAATGTAATTCTATAAAAGAAACATTCAAAACATTCAAATGTAATTCTATAAAAGAGAGAAAACAGAAGCCATTTGCTATGTAATCTGGAGTCACAGAAGGGAGGACTCTTTCCCAGAGAGCAAAGAGACGGTATGGAATGTTTGGTATGCAGGAAGAAGGTAAAGGTGGACCTCCCTAGCAATTCACAGTTATGATGATAGTTGTAGATAGTTGCTTTAGTCTGGCAAGATAGCTGTTTATAGCAAACAATAATAAAGAAACTACTCAAAAGTAAATCCAATTGTCATTCTTGACTCTCTGGGCCTGACAGGGTACAACTTAATCAACATTTTGACTTTATGGAAGACAATCATGTTTCTTAAAGTATGTATGGACATCAACACTCTTTTGATCTGCAATCACTTCAGATCTACACTTCATGTGGTACTCTACCACAAAGGTCCCCAACCATGGGCCATGGGCCACTACTGGGCCACAGCCCATTCAGAACTGAACTGCACAAGTGGCAGTCAAGCACAGATGCACAGCTCCATTTGTGCGAATGGCATGCACTTGCTCATGCGCATGAAGCTCCATTTGAAGCTCCACAGAACCACCTCCTCTGCCCCCTGCACCACTCCTCAAAGCCAAAAAGGTTTGGGACCACTGCTCTACTATGTGGGGGAGGGAAGAGACTGAATAGTCTTACACATTTAGGATTTTGTTCTGCCCATTAGCAGAATGTGCTCTATAACAGGTTTCTCTTGAAGAATTGCACTCAGCACAAGAAATTCGACATTTTCAAAACTTGAGTTTTTTCCAATGCTGAAGAGGTTCAAAAGACTCAAATTTAGATATTGGTCTATATGATTTACCAAAAAAATGTAATTAGTTTTTCCTTGGAATGAAGAAATCAGTCTTATCACATTCAGAGTAGTGCTTGTGAATTTAATCAGAGTTCTCAGTTTGCCACAAGGAAATGACAGAAATATACACTAAAGGGGTTATTAAAAATGTATAAACATAAAATGTCTACATTAATACAATAGTTAACAAATTAAAAAAACAATTAGAACAGTATAAATATATACGATATCTCCCTCAATAAAATAAATACAGAAAGCCTTCTCAAAGAACTCCATTGTTAACTTGTTTCTAACAGTGAACAATTATTGTGTGCTAATCTAGCTTTTTAGGGCCGCTGCTCAATCCTCTGGGAGCATGCTGAGAAGCTTTCTTCCTGACTTCCCAAGAGGATTGGTAAGGACATTCCATTATCTTGAGTTGGCAAGTATATGTTTAACAACCATTTTTATTAGACTCTGTAATAGTATGTGACACTGATCTGGAGAGACAGGAGGAAGAGCCACATCCTAGACCATCACACAAAAGGTATCCTAGCCCACAGAAGCAAAAGGGGCACGGGAAGCATTTCATATGGGACCCTCTTTAGTTTCTAGAACATGAAAAGAAAGGAGGTAAAAGTGCTTTCAGACCTGCAAGATTCTGTTACTTTCAACTTACAATAAAGGTAGTGTTAGAAAAATAAGGTAAAAAGATTAAACAACGGCCTCCCCACAAGGCTCTGTAATGGCACATATACTATTCAACTTATATCAGATATGCCAGCGACTAGGGCTATCATGGTGAACCTATGGCATGCGTGCCGGAAGTGGCACACAGAGCCATCTCTGCCGGCATGCAAGCCGTTGCCCCAGCTCAGTTCCACTGTGTGTACGCGTGCACCTCCCACCAGCCAGCTGATTTTCGGGTATCTGCCACGCATGCGCAGGGGGTGGGGGAGGTCGCACATGCATGCGCAGGGGGTCACATGCATGCACAGGGGGCGGGGAGGAACGTGGGGGGAATGCGTGCATGCCCAGGTGGCAGGGGCACACGAGGGCACGCATGCATTGCATTATGGGTGCAGGCACACATGCGCGTGCACACTTTCAACACGTGACAACGAAAAAGTTAGACATCACTGGACTAAGGGAAGCAAATTTGGATACGCCATAGCAATACAAGAAAAACACATGGATGTGGCAGAGAGCCTCCTGTCCAAAGATCTTAAACTCTTGGGAAAATTCTTCACTGACTGGAAGCTCACACCTAGCACCAGCAAAACAGTAACTATGTGTCTCCACCTTAACAACAAACTAGCCTATGAAGCACCGAAGATCTATTTAAACAATTTGATCCCATCCACTTTGGAGTAACATTGGACCAGACTCTCTTCTTCAAGATACACCTAGAGAATATAGTGGCAAAAACCAATACTAGGAACAACATACTTCAGAAATTATGTAGAACTAAATGGAGAGCTTCAGCAGCCACCCTCAGGGTTATTAGCATTAGGGTTGGTCTACTCCACAGCAGAATACTGTGTGCCCAGATAGCCATTAACAGCTGCCATACTACTAAGTTAGATGTCATACTTAATATATAGTATATATATTGTACTCTATGTATGATATGCCATATGCTAAATAATACTGTTAGCAATGATGGCTGGAGTTTCTTGTCTGGACTTCCTCGGAGGGCTAATAGGATCTTAACATCTTAAAAAATATTTAGGATTAATTTTGTTGCTTCAATGAATTCCTAGCCTGCCTTTAGAGTATGTATTCTCCTAAAATGCCTTCCATGAATTTTTAAAAGCAACTAAAAATATCAATGTTACAATAAAGGTTGCAGATAAATTTAATCTTAATTTAAAAAGCTTGCTGCTCTTGTTATCATATTCTATTATTTTCAAGCTTGTAAATTAGCAGTATTCCCAGGAGATGTCAAAAATTCAAGATGGCTATCTGAACAGGGCAGTCAAAGGCCCACCTGCTTGGCAGGTATACAATCTTGATTTGTTTTATTTATTTATGTTTTTAAAAACCTGCAGATATTACTGCCCATAGTCTGAGATCTTACACTTTTCAATATCAGTCTAAAAGTTAATCAAACCATAAATTAACTTTAACAATTTAAAAGAGACCAGTTAAAACAAGCCAAACCCAACAGAAAACATTATTTTTAAATGGCATATGTAAGTTAAAGAAAACTACCTAAAATCGTGATTAAGAGTTGATTTAACCACCATAGATGGACTATCTTTTGTCACACAGACAAAACAATCAACAAAAAACAAAGCATCTACTAACTTGTGGTGATTCCAATTTGTCACATCAATACCCAGACTTTAGATGCCACTGAGTAGATTTAGGGTACTTTCAAAGTATTTTGTTTTGGTTTTCTGTAATCCACATCTTCTTTCACTGTTGCATGGTGTTATGCATGCAGGTTTAAAGTCATTGGTTTAGTTTGAACTGTTCTTGTAAAATGTAAGAAATGATTGGTTTAAAAAGTGCGGGAAAACCCTGCACTCTGATTGGCTGGCAACTGCGGCTGCTGGCTATAAGTAGCAGCCGCAGCCCAGCCAAAGTGGGTTCGTTCTGAGGTGTAGTCACTAATAAACAAAGAGCTTGAAGCACTCCGCGTCTGTCTCTTCATGCAAACCTCACACTGGCGACGAAGGTGGGATCTCCCTGAAGAAGAAGGCAACGCCGAACAGAAGGAGAGTGAGATGGCTGCGCTGAACACCCCCCCCAGCCCCGTTCGATCCAACGGCAGAAGACTGGGAGACGTATGCAGATTGTTTCCAAATGTATCTGGAGGGAAACGATCTTGCCGACATTTCCGAGAAGCGGAAGAGGGCGGTCTTTCTCACACACTGCGGTCCGGCAGTTTTCAAGATGGCAAAGGCATTGGCGGGAGCTGCAGACGTGAAGGTAATGGATTGGCCTGACTTAGAAAAGTTGTTAAGAGCCCATTACACCCCACAAGTATCGTGCCTCATTAAGAGACACGAGTTTTACCGTCGGGATCAAGCGGAAAGTGAAAACGTAAACGAATTCGTGGCAAGTTTAAGAGACATTGGGGGTGCATGTGAATTTAACAATTTAGAAGAAGCCATGCGCGATTGATTTGTTCTGGGCCTTAAAGACAAGGTGCTTCAGAGCAAGTTATTACTAAGACCTAAGATCACGCTGAAGGAAGCAATAGAAGAGGCCTCTTCAGCAGAAGCTACCAAGTCCTCAGCAGCAGCCATGAAGAAAATTAACAAGGCCACAAGCCATCCTGATGTGGAAAAGTCCACAACAACTCATTGTGAGCAAATAGATTCTGAGTCAGACTGTAGTGAGGTGGAGGAAGGAATTTATAGACTCAGAATGGAGCAGAAAAAGAAAGACCTGGGAAGAAAGAGGCAAGATTTCTACTGCAGAGGTTGTGGGGAAGCCACCCCACACTGAATGCAAGTTCCTAAATACCATCTGCCTCCGTTGTGAAAAAAGAGGACACCTAGCAAGAGTCTGCAAATCATCCAGAACTCCACCCAACAGAAGGAAGTTTCCTGACAAAGAATTCAAGCCCAACAACCTCAGTGAGAAAATGGGGTGCAGCACAGAAGCAAAGGGGAAGAATGAAACTCATCAGACAGTAACTATTGGTCATTCTTCTTCTATCAATAACAGAAAAGTGCATGTCAAGGTACTAATTGAAGGAAGGCCTTGCCAAATGGAAGTGGACTCAGGCTCATATTTATCTATGGTGTCATGGGACACTATTCACAGACTACTCCCAAACATTCAGAAGAAGCATTTCAAGAAGCAAGCACTGACTCTTAAAGACTACAAAGGGAACAAGATTCCAGTAGTTGGAACAAGAGAATTCAACGTGAAGTTCAAAGGCCACACCAAACGCTTGCCCCTGACCATCGTGAACAAGGATCACCCAAGCTTGCTGGGACTTGAGTGGTTCAATCCACTAGGCATCGAGGTGACTGGCATCAATCACGTGAGCAACACTGAATGGGAGGAGGCCTTGAAGTCCGAGTTTCCAGAGGTCTTCAGCGACAGATGGGCAAGTATATGGGGACCCCTATCACTTTCAATCTAGATCCCAAGGTACCACCAATTCGCTTAAAGCCCAGAAGGGTCCCATTTGCCTTAAAGGAAGAAACTGATGCACAATTAGATAAACTAATAGCTCAAGGAGTTTTAGAGCCCACTGACCACTCCAGGTGGGAGACACCCATAGTCACACCAGTCAAGACTGATGGGTCAGTGAGAATTTGTGGAGACTATAAGGGGACATTGAACCATGCGCTTCAACAGAGCGCATATCCAGTTCCAGTAGTGCATCATTTACTACATTCTCTGGGGGGGAACAGTTTTGCAAATTGGACCTGGCACAGGCATATCAACAATTAACAGTTGATGATGCCATGCAGAGGCTCAAACCATTGTGACTCATAGAGGTGCTTTCAAATGTAAAAAGGTTACAGTTTGGAGTAAGGGGGCACCAGGCATTCCAAAGCCTTATGGAAAGGATGCTCCAAGGACTGCCAAGCACCTTACTTTGATGATGTGTTAATCTCTGCTGAAAATGACACTCAGTTACAAGACAGACTCAGAGAAGTCCTTACCAGATTCCAAAAAGTGGTGTGAAAAGTCAAGGAAGAAAAATGCACTCTTAGAACTGACAAGGTTGAGTTCTTGGGCTATATGATTGACAAGCATGGTATCCACCCCACAGATGCCAAGGTTCAGGCAATCAAAGAAGCCCTAGACCAAAATGTAAAAAAGATTTGCAAGCCTTCCTGGACTCATTACTTTTATCACATGTTCCTACCTCAGAAGGCAACCATTGCAGAAACCACTGCACAGATTATTAGACAAAAAGTCTGCGTGGGTCTGGGGCAGAAAAGAACAATCTGCATTTAACAATATTAAAAGACTAATCATGTCTGATGCTGTACTGATACAGTTCTCTGAGAATTTGCCTGTTGTACTGCCTTGTGATGCATCCCTTTGGAGAGGGGGGGGTTGAGCCACAGGTTCCCAGCGGGAGGGAAGCTCCTATTGCATTTACTCTCGCACCTTGACCAAAGCAGAGAGGAACTACAGCCAACTGGACAAGGAAGCCTTGGCAATTGTAGCAGCTGTCAAGAAATTCCATGAGTATTTATATGGGAGAACATTTACCATTGTCACAGATCACAAACCTCTGTTAGGCATTGTGGCAGGAGACAAACCTATGCCCACTATCCTGTCACAAGAATGCTGAGGTGGACTGAATTTCTTGTGCTTATTCATACAAACTCATCCACAGGCCTGGCAAAGACATTGGGCATGCAGATGCTTTGAGTCGCGGCCACTTCCTTCTCACACTGAGGACTTTGGTCCTGAGACTTACACCTTTTTCCTAGAAAACTGTTGCCAAGCTTCCAGTACACGCTGCTGAAATTGCCAGAGAGACTGCCAAAGACACTGTATTGGCTCCTGTTATAGGCTGGATTAAGAAAGGTTGGCCTCTTCAAGATCTACCTCAACTTGCCCAACCTTTTAAATCCAGGCAAACTGAATTATCTGTATTAAGAGGATGTATTTTGTGGGGTAACAGGGTGGTTATTCCTGCAAAACTACAAAAAGAGGTTTTGGAAATGTTACATGAGGGTCATCCAGGTATTGTCAGAATGAAGGATTGGCCGAGTTAGTATGGTGGTGGCCAGGATTAACAAAATGGTTGAAAACTGGGTTGCATCTTGTCCCAACTGTCAGGTAGTCAGGCCTG
>CM019149.1:106835083-106848261 GCA_009733165.1 Naja naja
TTGTCCCATGACACCATAGATAAATATGAGCCTGAGTCCACTTCCATTTGCAAGGCCTTCCTTCAATTAGTACCTTGACATGCACTTTTCTGTTATTGATAGAAGAAGAATGACCAATAGTTACTGTCTGATGAGTTTCATTCTTCCCCTTTGCTTCTGTGCTGCACCCCATTTTCTCACTGAGGTTGTTGGGCTTGAATTCTTTGTCAGGAAACTTCCTTCTGTTGGGTGGAGTTCTGGATGATTGCAGACTCTTGCTAGGTGTCCTCTTTTTTCACAACGGAGGCAGATGGTATTTAGGAACTTGCATTCAGTGTGGGGTGGCTTCCCCACAACCTCTGCAGTAGAAATCCTTTCTTCCTTAGGTCTTTCTTTTTCTGCTCCATTCTGAGTCTATAAATTCCTTCCTCCACCTCACTACAGTCTGACTCAGAATCTATTTGCTCACAATGAGTTGTTGTGGACTTTTCCACATCAGGATGGCTTGTGGCCTTGTTAATTTTCTTCATGGCTGCTGCTGAGGACTTGGTAGCTTCTGCTGAAGAGGCCTCTTCTATTGCTTCCTTCAGCGTGATCTTAGGTCTTAGTAATAACTTGCTCTGAAGCACCTTGTCTTTAAGGCCCAGAACAAATCAATCGCATGGCTTCTTCTAAATTGTTAAATTCACATGCACCCCAATGTCTCTTAAACTTGCCACGATTTTACGCTTTCACTTTCCGCTTGATCCCGACGGTAAAACTCGTGTCTCTTAATGAGGCACGATACTTGTGGGTGTAATGGGCTCTTAACAACTTTTCTAAGTCAGGCCAATCCATTACCTTCACGTCTGCAGCTCCCGCCAATGCCTTTGCCATCTTGAAAACTGCCGGACCGCAGTGTGTGAGAAAGACCGCCCTCTTCCGCTTCGAAATGTCGGCAAGATCGTTTCCTCCAGATACATTTGGAAACAATCTGCATACGTCTCCCAGTCTTCTGCCGTTGGATCGAACGGGCTGGGGTGTTCAGCGCAGCCATCTCACTCTCCTTCTGTTCGCTGCCTTCTTCTTCAGGGAGATCCCACCTTCGCCGCCAGTGTGAGGTTTGCATGAAGAGACAGACGCGAGTGCTTCAAGCTCTTTGTTTATTAGTGACTACACCTCAGAACGAACCCACTTTGGCTGGGCTGCGGCTGCTACTTATAGCCAGCAGCCGCAGTTGCCAGCCAATCAGAGTGCAGGGTTTTCCCACTTTTAAACCAATCATTTCTTACATTTTACAAGAACAGTTCAAACTAAACCAATGACTTTAAACCTGCATGCATAACACCATGCAACAGTGAAAGAAGATGTGGATTACAGAAAACCAAAACAAAATACTTTGAAAGTACCCTAAATCTACTCAGTGGCATCTAAAGTCTGGGTATTGATGTGACAAATTGGAATCACCACAAGTTAGTAGATGCTTTGTTTTTTGTTGATTGTTTTGTCTGTGTGACAAAAGATAGTCCATCTATGGTGGTTAAATCAACTCTTAATCACGATTTTAGGTAGTTTTCTTTAACTTACATATGCCATTTAAAAATAATGTTTTCTGTTGGGTTTGGCTTGTTTTAACTGGTCTCTTTTTAAATTGTTAAAGTTAATTTATGGTTTGATTAACTTTTTAGACTGATATTGAAAAGTGTAAGATCTCAGACTATGGGCAGTAATATCTGCAGGTTTTTAAAAACATAAATAAATAAAACAAATCAAGATTGTATACCTGCCAAGCAGGTGGGCCTTTGACTGCCCTGTTCAGATAGCCATCTTGAATTTTTTGACATCTCCTGGGAATACTGCTAATTTACAAGCTTGAAAAATAATAGAATATGATAACAAGAGCAGCAAGCTTTTTAAATTAAGATTAAATTTATCTGCAACCTTTATTGTAACATTGATATTTTTAGTTGCTTTTAAAAAATTCATGGAAGGCATTTTAGGAGAATACATACTCTAAAGGCAGGCTAGGAATTCATTGAAGCAACAAAATTAATCCTAAATATTTTTAAGATGTTAAGATCCTATTAGCCCTCCGAGGAAGTCCAGACAAGAAACTCCAGCCATCATTGCTAACAGTATTATTTAGCATATGGCATATCATACATAGAGTACAATATATATACTATATATTAAGTATGACATCTAACTTAGTAGTATGGCAGCTGTTAATGGCTATCTGGGCACACAGTATTCTGCTGTGGAGTAGACCAACCCTAATGCTAATAACCCTGAGGGTGGCTGCTGAAGCTCTCCATTTAGTTCTACATAATTTCTGAAGTATGTTGTTCCTAGTATTGGTTTTTGCCACTATATTCTCTAGGTGTATCTTGAAGAAGAGAGTCTGGTCCAATGTTACTCCAAAGTGGATGGGATCAAATTGTTTAAATAGATCTTCGGTGCTTCATAGGCTAGTTTGTTGTTAAGGTGGAGACACATAGTTACTGTTTTGCTGGTGCTAGGTGTGAGCTTCCAGTCAGTGAAGAATTTTCCCAAGAGTTTAAGATCTTTGGACAGGAGGCTCTCTGCCACATCCATGTGTTTTCTTGTATTGCTATGGCGTATCCAAATTTGCTTCCCTTAGTCCAGTGATGTCTAACTTTTTCGTTGTCACGTGTTGAAAGTGTGCACGCGCATGTGTGCCTGCACCCATAATGCAATGCATGCGTGCCCTCGTGTGCCCCTGCCACCTGGGCATGCACGCATTCCCCCCACGTTCCTCCCCGCCCCCTGTGCATGCATGTGACCCCGCGCATGCATGTGCGACCTCCCCACCCCGCGCATGCGTGGCAGATACCCGAAAATCAGCTGGCTGGTGGGAGGTGCACGCGTACACACAGTGGAACTGAGCTGGGGCAACGGCTTGCATGCCGGCAGAGATGGCTCTGTGTGCCACTTCCGGCACGCATGCCATAGGTTCACCATGATAGCCCTAGTCGCTGGCATATCTGATATAAGTTGAATAGTATATGTGCCATTACAGAGCCTTGTGGGGAGGCCGTTGTTTAATCTTTTACCTTATTTTTCTAACACTACCTTTATTGTAAGTTGAAAGTAACAGAATCTTGCAGGTCTGAAAGCACTTTTACCTCCTTTCTTTTCATGTTCTAGAAACTAAAGAGGGTCCCATATGAAATGCTTCCCGTGCCCCTTTTGCTTCTGTGGGCTAGGATACCTTTTGTGTGATGGTCTAGGATGTGGCTCTTCCTCCTGTCTCTCCAGATCAGTGTCACATACTATTACAGAGTCTAATAAAAATGGTTGTTAAACATATACTTGCCAACCAAGATAATGGAATGTCCTTACCAATCCTCTTGGGAAGTCAGGAAGAAAGCTTCTCAGCATGCTCCCAGAGGATTGAGCAGCGGCCCTAAAAAGCTAGATTAGCACACAATAATTGTTCACTTTTAGAAACAAGTTAACAATGGAGTTCTTTGAGAAGGCTTTCTGTATTTATTTTATTGAGGGAGATATCGTATATATTTATACTGTTCTAATTGTTTTTTTTAATTTGTTAACTATTGTATTAATGTAGACATTTTATGTTTATACATTTTAATAACCCCTTTAGTGTATATTTCTGTCATTTCCTTGTGGCAAACTGAGAACTCTGATTAAATTCACAAGCACTACTCTGAATGTGATAAGACTGATTTCTTCATTCCAAGGAAAAACTAATTACATTTTTTGGTAAATCATATAGACCAATATCTAAATTTGAGTCTTTTGAACCTCTTCAGCATTGGAAAAACTCAAGTTTTGAAAATGTCAATTTCTTGTGCTGAGTGCAATTCTTCAAGAGAAACCTGTTATAGAGCACATTCTGCTAATGGGCAGAACAAAATCCTAAATGTGTAAGACTATTCAGTCTCTTCCCCCCATAGTAGAGCAGTGGTCCCAAACCTTTTGGCTTTGAGGAGTGGTGCAGGGGCAGAGGAGGTGGTTCTGTGGAGCTTCAAATGGAGCTTCATGCATGAGCAAGTGCATGCCATTCGCACAAATGGAGCTGTGCATCTGTGCTTGACTGCCACTTGTGCAGTTCAGTTCTGAATGGGCTGTGGCCCAGTAGTGGCCCATGGCCCATGGTTGGACCTTTGTGGTAGAGTACCACATGAAGTGTAGATCTGAAGTGATTGCAGATCAAAAGAGTGTTGATGTCCATACATACTTTAAGAAACATGATTGTCTTCCATAAAGTCAAAATGTTGATTAAGTTGTACCCTGTCAGGCCCAGAGAGTCAAGAATGACAATTGGATTTACTTTTGAGTAGTTTCTTTATTATTGTTTGCTATAAACAGCTATCTTGCCAGACTAAAGCAACTATCTACAACTATCATCATAACTGTGAATTGCTAGGGAGGTCCACCTTTACCTTCTTCCTGCATACCAAACATTCCATACCGTCTCTTTGCTCTCTGGGAAAGAGTCCCTCCCTTCTGTGACTCCAGATTACATAGCAAATGGCTTCTGTTTTCTCTCTTTTATAGAATTACATTTGAATGTTTTGAATGTTTCTTTTATAGAATTACATTGAATGTTTTGGAGATCCAGATCATCATATTTCAGCTATTTAAGAAGCATTGTTTTAGTAGTAATATTCTATTGTGGCCTATAATGGATTCATCATAACCTTCCACCACAGTTTTCAGCAAAGTTTTATCTTTTATCAAAGAACTATAAAGCTGAGGATTTCTTAATTCATGGATTTGAAAAGGGCTGTCTTTTTTAACCCTTGTAAAGAAAAGTCCAATATCAAATTGCACATTTCTTAAAAAGTTTCCCTCAAGAAAGACTAATTAGTTTAGCCACATGGAATTCAAGTGGAAGAAAATCCTCTATTTATTTATTGTTAGTCCCTCTAAATTTGCCAAATAAAAATAAACCTTGAATGAAGCTTTCTTTGAAACTTTAGCTACTGCCTGATCTGATCTAGCTTGTATATTGATGAATCCATATCTGCATGAGCAGATATACAACTCTGAATTATGGTATAGTATGGACCTTGGTTATTCAGGAAAATATAGACTGGAGTGGCTCCTAATTAAAATATTTTAGAATTTATATAATTTAGTATACATTGGATTATATTAGTATTTCAGGCTGATAAGCAGGATATAAATGTGATGGGTGGAAGGATGGATGACCTACTTATCAAGATGTCATAACTGGTTGCTCTTCTGTCTTGATATTTGTTCAATAGAAGGCTTATATTTATCTCTGCATAATTTGTGAAACAGGATTGGTAGGGACAAAACTCTTATAGAATGTCAAATTGGCACCTCAGAATTTTTCTTTTAAGGTGGATAGTAAGCAGGAAATCATGACCACAGAACTAAGAAATATCTCCTACTTTATATGAACTTGTTACACCTGCATCAGCACCAGTAAAAATGTTTTATTATCAATATATGAGGACAAACTTTTAATTAAAAGTGTTAAATGGATGTTCTTCCAATGTTACAGTAATCCTTATTTTGTTCTTTTCAGATGTGTTCCAAGACTTTGAACAACATGTCCCTAGGCTAAATCATGAAAAAAAGGATAATAGTACAGAGAGGACATTTTCAAAATACACTACAGTAGGTAGTAATTGTGGGCAAGTCAGCAACCCAGTTATTCTTGAAGTGAATCACAACTCTTAAGTTTTGAATACATTGAGAGGCGGGAAATCCAATGTCACTGGATTCAGTGCCAGGAACACTTCGCTTCTGTCTGAAATTGCTATAGTGCTGAATTATCTTGCAATTCTGGTGTGCTGTGAGAAGATAATATTTCACTCCCATTTAAAGAGGCCTTTGGGAATCACAGGACAACACAACTGATTGCAGCATCCAGATAAAAATATGGTTCAGTTTGTGCATTCAAAAGTGTGGATTTCAGTCTCTGCCTCTGTCTTTCTTTTCTAGAGTGCCCTTCCAACAGACATGCTTCATTGACTGGATATTTAAAGACTTGGCACCAGGTGGTGGAAGGCTACTTATAAAATGAAATGCATAGATTATGTTGCTAATAAATTCTGTTATGGAGTGTTTTTCACATCCATGATCTCAGTAATCCAGATTTTCTAGGACACTAGTCACTCGTGACTTTTTAATAGCCCCAAACCACAGTTCTGCTAAGGTAGGATAGATAAGTGAAGGCTAAATGTTTGTCAGTTTTGGTTGCAGTACAGAAACTGAGTGGTTTTCCTCAAAACAACTACATTGTTTTCTGACATAAAAGGAGAATAAAATAACTGTTTCATTCTGACAATATAACCAAAATGTTATGTGTGCAGGTTTGAAATCATTGGTTTAGTTTGAATTGTTCTTGTAAAGTGTTGGAAATGATTGGTTTAGAAAGTGCGGAAAACCCTGCACTCTGATTGGCTGTCAGCTGCGGCTGCCGGCTATAAGTAGCAGCCGCAGCAAAGCCAGTTGGGTCCGTTCTGAGCTGTAGTCACTAATAAACAAAGAGCTTGAAGCACTCGCGTCTGTCTCTTCATGCAAACATAACACTGGCGACGAAGGTGGGATTCCCCTGAAGAGAAGGCAACGCGGAACAGAAGAAGAGCGAGATGGCTGCGCTGAACACCCCCCCAGCCCCGTTCGATCTGACGACTGAAGACTGGGAGTCGTATGCAGATCGTTTCCAAATGTATTTGGAGGGAAACGATCTTGCCATTTCCGAGCAGCAGAAGAGGGTGGTCTTCCTTATGTACTGCGGTCCGGCAGTTTTCAAGATGGCGAAGGCACTCGCGGGAGCAGCAGACGTGAAGGTAATGGCTTGGCCTGATCTGGAAAGGCTGTTAAGAGCCCATTACGCACCACAAGTACCGTGCCTCATTAAGAGACACGAGTTTTACCGTCGTGATCAGGGGGAAAACAAAAGCATAAACGACTTCATGGCAAGTTTAAGAGATGTTGGGGGTGCATGCGAATTAGAGGAGGCCAGTTTGAGGAGGCCATTTAGGCCTTAAAGACAAGGTGCTGCAGAGCAAATTATTAATGAGACCTAAGATCACGCTGAAAGAAGCAATAGAAGAAGCCTCTTCAGCAGAAGCTACCAAGTCCTCAGCAGCAGCCATGAAAAGATTAACAAGGCCACAAGCCATCCTGATGTAGAAAAGTCCACAACAACTCATTGTGAGCAAATAGATTCTGAGTCAGACTGTAGTGAGGTGGAGGAAGGAATTTACAGACTCAGAATGGAGCGGAAAAAGAAAGACCTGGGAAGAAAGAGGCAAGATTTCTATTGCAGAGGTTGTGAGGGAAGCCATCCCTGCACTGAATGCAAGTTTTTAGACACCATTTGCCTCCGTTGTGATAAAAGAGGACACCTAGCAAGAGTCTGCAAATCATCCAGAACTCCACTCAACAGAAGGAAGTTTGCTGCAAGCAAAGACAAAGAATTCAAGCCTAACAACCTCAGTGAGAAAATGGGGCGCAGCACAGAAGCAAATGGGAAGAATGAAACTCATCAGACAGTAACTATTGGTCATTCTTCCCCCTTAAAAAGCAGAAAAGTGCATGTCAAGGTACTAATTGAAGGAAGGCCTTGCCAAATGGAAGTGGACTCAGGCTCATACCTTTCTATGGTGTCATGGGATACTATTCACAGACTACTTCCTAACATCCAAAAGAATCACTTCAAGAAGCAAGCATTGACTCTTAAAGACTACCAAGGGAACAAGATTCCAGTAGTTGGAACAAGAGAATTCAACGTGCAGTTTAAAGGCCACACCAAGCGCCTACCACTGACCATCATGGACAAGGACCGCCCAAGTCTGCTGGGCCTTGAATGGTTCAACCCGCTGGGCATCGAGGTGACTGGCATCAATCACGTGAGCAACACTGAATGGGAAGAGGCCTTGAAGTCTGAGTTTCCAGAGGTCTTCAGTGACGGATTAGGCAAGTACTTGGGGACCCCTATATCCTTTAACATAGATCCCAAGGTACAACCAATCCGTTTAAAACCAGAAGGGTTCCATTTGCATTAAAGGAAAAAATGATGCACAATTAGATAAACTAATAGCTCAAGGGGTTTTAGAGCCCACTGACCACTCCAGGTGGGAGACACCCATAGTCACACCAGTCAAGGCTGATGGGTCTGTAAGAATCTCGGAGACTACAAGGGGACATTGAACCATGCGCTACAACAGAGCGCATATCCAGTTCCAGTAGTGCATCATTTATTACATTCTCTTGGAGGGGGAACAGTTTTTGCCAAATTGGACCTGGCACAGGCATATCAACAATTAACAGTTGATGATGCCACTGCAGAAGCCCAAACCATTGTGACTCATAGAGGTGCTTTCAGATGCAAAAGGTTGCAATTTGGAGTAAGCGTGGCACCTGGCATCTTCCAAAGCCTTATGGAAAGAATGTTACAAGGGTTGCCAGGGGTGGTGCCTTATTTTGATGATGTTTTAATTTCTGCTGAAAATGACACTCAGTTACAAGAGAGACTCAGAGAAGTCTTGATCAGATTCAAAAAAGCGGGGTTAAAAGTCAAAGAAGGAAAATGCACACTTAGAACAGATAAAAGTGGAAATTACATGATAGATAAACATGGCATCCACCCCACAGAGGCCAAAGTTCAGGCAATCAAAGAAGCCCCCAGGCCAAAATGCAAAACAGATTTACAAGCATTCTTGGGACTCATTAACTTCTATCATATGTTTCTACCTCAGAAGGCAACTATTGCAGAACCCTTACATAGGTTGCTAGACAAGAAATCTACATGGGTCTGGGGCAGGAAGGAGCAAGCTGCATTTAACAATATCAAGAGACAAATCACGTCTGATTCTGTACTGATACAGTTCTGTGAGAACTTGCCTGTTGTTCTGACTTGTGATGCCTCCCCTTTTGGAGTAGGGGGGGTGTTGAGCCACATGCTTCCCAGTGGGAGGGAAGCTCCTATTGCATTTTACTCTCACACCTTGACTAAAGCAGAGAGGAACTACAGCCAACTGGACAAGGAAGCCTTGGCGATTGTAGCAGCTGTCAAGAAATTCCATTAGTATCTATATGGGAGAACATTTACCATTGTCACAGATCACAAACCTCTGTTAGGCATTGTGGCAGGGGACAAACCAATGCCCACGATCCTGTCACCAAGAATGCTGAGATGAACTGAATTTCTTGCTGCTTATTCATACAAACTGATCCACAGACCTGGTAAAGACATTGGGCACGCAGATGCTTTGAGTCGCTGCCCACTTCCTTCACACATTGAGGACCCTGTTCCTGAGACTCACACCTTCTTTCTAGAAACTGTTGCCAAGCTTCCAGTACATGCTGCTGAAATTGCCAGAGAGACTGCCAAAGACACTGTATTGGCTCCTGTTGTAGGCTGGATTAAGAAAGGTTGGCCTCTTCAAGATCTACCTCAACTTGCCCAACCTTTAAATCCAGGCAAACTGAATTATTACCAAGGAAAAACTTCAGCAATTGGGTTCAGGGGGACATCATCACAGAAAGTTGAAAAACTACTCAGTGTACAGCATATCACTCCCAACCCTTCAACTAACTTAACCCCAGCTGAATTGTTGATGGGTAGGAAACTCAGGTCTCCCTTGACCGCCTTCATCCCACTTACGCACCCAGCGCACCACTAGATTCCACCAAAATTTGCACTTTCACTGTGGGTGATTCTGTTTATGCTAAGAACATGGGTGAACCATTATGGATTCCTGCTGAGATAACCCAAATCACGGGCCCCAGGTCTACAGGGTACAAACGGAGGATGGTGTCCTCTGGAGCAGGCATATTGATCAGCTAAGATCCGACTACCTCAGGAGCACGCCATTGCTCCTCCCTGGTTCCCCATACCTACTGCCTCTTCTAGGGGAAGGGAGGATTATGAGGATAATCAGCAAGCAGAATCAACCACGTGTAACGAAGTTCACGACAGGAATCACCTCAAAACCTGTCACAGTGCCAACAACCATTTTTACAAATGGAAGATTGCACACCACTACCTGATTTGGGTGCTGACATTGGGTTGGAGATGGATTGGGAGGAGAGACCAGGTTGTAGTAACCAAACAGGTTCTACCATTACTAGAAGTCCAAGTAAGGAAATGTCAGCAGACACATTTCTCTCTCACAAGGTGGGAACCAAAACATCTGAACCACGAGGTCTCAACATACACATAAGAGCCCCACCTATTTAAAAGAATACATTAGATAGGCTGGGGTTTGAGTATGGACTGAACCTAGTGGGGAGGGGTGTTGTGTATGCAGGTTTGAAATCATGGGTTTAGTTTGAATTGTTCTTGTAAAGTGTTGGAAATGATTGGTTTAGAAAGTGTGGGAAAACCCTGCACTTTGATTGGCTGTCAGCTGTGGCTGCCGGCTATAAGTAGCAGCCGCAGCAAAGCCAGTTGGGTCCGTTCTGAGCTGTAGTCACTA
The DNA here is from genome assembly GCA_009733165.1 of Naja naja. Classification (NCBI taxonomy): domain Eukaryota; kingdom Metazoa; phylum Chordata; class Lepidosauria; order Squamata; family Elapidae; genus Naja; species Naja naja. The sequence goes on from CM019149.1 coordinate 106,845,493, forward strand.
ATAAACAAAAGAGCTTGAAGCACTCTGCGTCTGTCTCTTCATGCAAACATAACACAAAACATTTAAGAAACAGAGAAAGTACAGATCTGACCTCTGAAAAGCTTCCCTGCTCCTGTGCAAAATCAAATTCAGGGTTCATGGGCCGGGGTTTTAGAAAATATTATTTTTGGTTGAGGGAATACTAGTCCTCTAAACTCAGATTTAGAGGGTTTTTAAAAAATATTGTGTGTATGGTCAGAGACATCTCAAAAGCTGTATTATATAAGGTTTTTTCGATGGAAATTTTGGAGAAACACAAAATATTCTACATACATTTTTATGTACCCAGCAACTTAATTGTTGGAATATATATTTAAATATATGTTTTTTAAAATATTCCTGACACCTTCCATTAAAGGGAAAAGAATTTTGTTATTTTTTTGGTTAAATTTAATGTCCAATGTCATAATGTGAGTAGCAAGGGATTCTTCATCTATAAGATCTACATAAAATATAATTGGAAGTATTGGGTCCATGTAGAGATGAATTTGTGAATATGCTGATTAGAAATGTGGAAGATGCTCAAGTAATTCTCAACTCACAAGCATTCATTTAGTAACCATTCAAAGTTACAATGGCTCTGAAAAAGTGACTTATGACAATGTTCACACTTAGAGTTGGTACAGTGGTTAGAATGCAATATTGGAGGCCAACTCTGCCCATTCACCAACAGTTCATTCCTGACTAGCTCAAGGTTGACTCAGCCTACCATCCTTCCAAGGTCAGTAAAATGAGAACCCAGATTGTTGGGGGCAATAGGCTGACATTGTACACTACTCAGAGAGTGCTGTAAAGCACTATTGAATGGTAAATAAGTTTAAGTGCCTTTGCTATTGCTATACTCATCACAGCATCCCCATGGTTATATGATCAAAATTTGGGTGCTTGGCAACCAGCAAGTATTTATGACATTTACAGCATTCCAGGTCTTGTGACTTTAATTTGTGACTTTTCCAGCCAGGTTTATAAGGCCATTTGTAAAAAAAAAAGTGCTAATAAATTGTGTGGATAAATTTTAGATGGCAGCATTGACATGTTCCTGAAATCCTGGAGATCAGAGAAATACAGATCTTTTCACCTGACTTCAGATATGGCACAGGGAAGAAGTATTTGGATTCAGTGTAAAGTAATACGACCATCATGTAATAGGAGATAGAAAGAAGAAAGCATATATAGCATTTCTACTGGGAAATTATATACAGTTATATAGTAAATTGGCAAAATCTTATCTGTCAGGAAACCTGATCAGTCTTTTTTTTAATCAGATCTCCAATAACAGCTTATGGAGGATACTAGCTACAAGGTATTACAAATTACGGTTCTAAAAATAATTGCTTGTTCTCCTACCAGTAAATAAGTATTCCATGTGCATATTCAGTTTTTGCTCTCATGGAAAGTTGGCAGGAAACAAAGGATGTTACTTACTTGTATCTTCCAAATTTACAATTCATCTTAAAAAGAAAAGAATTCAATCATACTGATCCCTATGAACAATTTCCCAAAATGGTGGAAACTAGTTTAGGTGTTCTTGACTGAAAGTTGAGGCAGAAATAATATATTTTAGGAGGAGTCTTTACCTAATTATTATTTCAACACCACCTGGGATATTTCTAAGAAGATAAGGGTGAATGTTATTCTCTTCAAGATATGGCTTGAAATGGAAACATGGGATTCTTATTCATCTATGTGTAGGTGTTGCATTAAAACAGCAGAAAACTAGAGCATTTGCCAGTGAGTGAAAAAAAGTTATAAAAAATGCCCCAAAATAGACACATAGAATTTGAGGGTGGGTTGCTATACTTATGGAACGGCTGTTTGTTCAGTGTAAATAATTAAAATCCAATCTTTTACAGACAAGTGGGAAAAACTCAACTATCCTAAAGATTAGTGAAATAGGCCCACAGAACTATGTCCATCTGAGCAATGGTTCTACTGGTAGGCAGAAGGTGGAAGCTGTCTCAGCTGGAAAGTACTGGTGGTACATCATCTCAAAGCTAGGCTATTGCCCTCAGAATGTTGCTCAATCACCAGCATTTGCCTTCTAGGCCATCCACTTTTTGTACATGGAAGGGAAGAATGTGCCTGTTGCATCCAACAGTCTTCACTCTGGTCCACTCTTTGAGTGGGAGCCGGAGAAGCTTTGATTGCTCACAGCTCCATATAAGGGAGCTGTCAAACAGAATCAGCTGTCTCTCTCTCAGCTGGCTGCTGAGTTAGCTTGGGGAGCCACGGCTGAGATACAGGTTAACAATAAAGCCTTGTTAGAGTTAACCTGCCTCTGCCTCTTCTCTCCAGGCACCAAATACAAAAGTGCCAACTTGTCCTTCAGAGAGAAAATGATCTTAGGTCAGCCCAACTCTGGAGGGAACTGATGAATTCAGCTCAAAGAGCTGCTGCCTTCAAGTATAGCTCTGGTTTTACCACTGCTTGCCATTATTGGGAAGCAGGCATTCAAAGTTTTCCCTGTGGAAGAACCTCCGGATGTTAGCTTCATGAAGATCCACCTACTGTGCTTTTCTCTGTTGAGGAAGAAGAGAGCTGAGAGTGCCAGGTCAGAGAACCATTTTTGGTAGCACTCCCATCTTTAAATCTTGCCTCTCAGGAAAAACTATTTCCTGCCCCTCCAGCTGCCACTTTGAAATTGATGGGGAAAAACTGATTATAAATTAAATTACTATTGCTTCCCCTATACAGTTATAATGCAGTCCATAGTCACTTGGGATTTGATCC
>CM019149.1:106849261-106918794 GCA_009733165.1 Naja naja
AACAATAATAAAGAAAACTACTCAAAAAGTAAATCCAATTGTCATTCTTGACTCTCTGGGCCTGACAGGGTAAAACTTAATCAACATTTTGACTTTATGGAGACAATCATGTTTCTAAAGTATGTATGGACATCAACACTCTTTGATCTGCAAATCACTTCAGATCTACACTTCATGTGTACTCTACCACAAAGGTCCACAACCATGGGCCATGGGCCTACTACTGGGCACAGCCCATTCAGAACTGAACTGCACAAGTGGCAGTAAAGCACAGATGCACAGCCCTTTTGTGAAATGGCATGCACTTGCTCATGCGCATGAAGCTCCACATTGAAGCTCACAGAACCACCTCCTCTGCCCCCTTGCACCACTCCTCAAAGCCGTAAAAGGTTTTGGGACCACTGCTCTACTATGTGGGGGAGGGAAGAGACTGAATAGTCTTACACATTTAGGATTTTGTTTGCCCATTAGCAGAATGTGCTCTATAACAGGTTTCTCTTGAAGAATTGCACTCAGCACAGAAATTCGACATTTTCCAAACTTGAGTTTTTTCCAATGCTGAAGAGGTTCAAAAGACTCAAATTTAGGATATTGGTTATATGATTTACCAAAAAAATGTAATTAGTTTTCCTTGGAATGAAGAAATCAGTCTTATCACATTCAGAGTAGTGCTTGTGAATTTAATCAGAGTTCTCAGTTTGCACAAGGAAATGACAGAAATATACACTAAAGGGGTTATTAAAAATGTATAAACATAAAATGTCTACATTAATACAATAGTTAACAAATTAAAAAAACAATTAGAACAGTATAAATATATACGATATCTCCCTCAATAAAATAAATACAGAAAGCCTTCTCAAAGAACTCCATTGTTACTTGTTTCTAAAAGTGAACAATTATTGTGTGCTAATCTAGCTTTTTAGGGCCGCTGCTCAAATCTCTGGGGAGCATGTGAGAGCTTTCTTCCTGACTCCCAAGAGGATTGGTAAGGGACATTCCATTATCTTGGAGTTGGCAAGTATATGTTTAACACCATTTTTATTAGACTCTGTAATAGTATGTGACACTGATCTGGAGAGACAGGAGGAAGAGCCACATCCTAGACCATCACACAAAAGGTATCCTAGCCCACAGAAGCAAAAGGGGCACTGGGAAGCATTTCATATGGGACCCTCTTTAGTTCAGAACATGAAAAGAAAGGAGGTAAAAAGTGCTTTCAGACCTGCAAGATTCTGTTAATTTCAACTACAATAAAGGTAGTGTTAGAAAAATAAGGTTAAAAAGATTAAACAACGGCTCCCCACCAAGGCTCTTGTAATGGACTAACTATTCAACTTATATCAGATATGCCAGCGACTAGGGCTATCATGGTGAACATGGATGCGTGCCGGAAGTGGCACCACAGAGCATCACTCTGCCGGAATTGCAAGCCGTTGCCCCAGCTCGTTCCACTGTGGACCCTGTCCGTGCACCTCCCACCAGCCAGCTGATTTTTAGGGTATCTGCCACGCATGAGGCAGGGGGTGGGGAGGTAGCACATGCATGCGCAGGGGGGTAACATGCATGCCCAGGGGGCGGGGAGGAACGTGGGGGGGAATGCGTGCATGCCCAGGTGGCAGGGGCACACGAGGGCACGCATGCATTGCAATATGGGTGCAGGCACACATGGCCGTGCACACTTTCAACAGTGACAACGAAAAAAGTTAGGACATCATGGACTAAGGGAAGCAAATTTGGATACGCCATAGCAATACAAGAAAAAACACATGGATGTGGCAGAGAGCCTCCTGTCCAAAGATCTTAAACTCTTGGGAAAAATTCTTCAGACTGGAAGCTCCACCTTAGCACGACAGCAAAAACAGTAACTATGTGTCTCCACCTTAACAAACAAACTAGGCCTATAGAAGCAACGAAGATCTATTTAAACATTTGATCCCATCCACTTTGGAGTAACATTGGACCAGATCTCTTCTTCCAGAGTACACTAGAGAATATAGTGGCAAAAACCAATACTAGGAACAACATATTCAGAAATATGTAGACTAAATGGAGAGCCTTCAGCAGCCACCCTCAGGGTTATTAGCATTAGGTTGGTCTACTTCCACAGAGATACTGTGGTGCCCAGTAGCCATTTAAACATGCCATACTCTAAGTTAGATGTCATACTTAATATATAGTATATATATTGTACTCTATGTATGAATATGCCATATGCTAAATACTACTGTGTTATAGCAATGATGGCTGGAGTTTCTGTCTGGACTTCCTCGGAGGGCTAATAGGATCTTAAATCTTAAAAAAATTTAGGATAATTTTGTTGCTTCAATGAATCCTAGCCTGCCTAGAGTATGTATTCTCCTAAAAGCCTTCCATGAATTTTTAAAAAAGCAACTAAAAATATCAATGTTAAATAAAGGTTGCAGATAAAATTTAATCTTAATTTAAAAAGCTTGCACTGAATACTTGGATTGTTAAATCATATTCTATTATTTTCAAGTTGTTAAATTAGCAGATTCCCAGGAGATGTCAAAAATTCAAGATGGCTATCTGAACAGGCAGTCAAAGGTCCCAACTGCTTGCAGATACAATCTTGATTTGTTTTAATTATTATTATGTTTTAAAAGACCTGCAGATATTAGCTGCCCTAGTCTGAGATCTTACAACTTTTCAATATCAGTCTAAAAAAGTTAATCAAACCATAAAATTAACTTTAACAATTTAAAAGGGAGACCAGTTAAAAAAACAAAGCCAACCCAACAGAAAACATTGAGTATTTTAAATGGCAGATGTAAGTAAAAGAAAACTACATAAAATCGTGTTAAGAGTTGATTTAACCACCATAGATGGATATCTTTTGTCACACAGACAAACAATCAACAAAAAACAAAGCATCTACTAACTTGTGGTGATTCCAATTTGTCACATCAATACCAGACTTTAGATGCCACTGAGTAGATTTAGGGTACTTTCAAAGTATTTTGTTTGGTTTTCTGTAACCACATCTTCTTTCACTGTGCATGGTTATGTATGCAGGTTTAAAGTCATTGGTTTAGTTTGAACTGTTCTTGTAAAATGTAAGAAATGATTGGTTTAAAAAGTGCGGGAAAACCCTGCACTCTGATTGGCTGGAAACGCGGCTGCTGGCTATAAGTAGCAGCCGCAGCCCAGCCAAAGTGGGTTCGTTCTGAGCTGTAGTCACTAATAAACAAAGAGCTTGAAGCACTCCGCGTCTGTCTCTTCATGCAAACTTAACACTGGCGACGAAGGTGGGATCTCCCTGAAGAAGAAGGCAACGCCGAACAGAGGAGAGTGAGATGGCTGCGCTGAACACCCCCCAGCCCCGTTCGATCCACGGCAGAAGACTGGGAGACGTATGCAGATTGTTTCCAAATGTATCTGGAAGGAAACGATCTTGCCGACATTTCCGAGAAGGGAAGAGGGCGTCTTTCTCACACACTGCGGTCCGGCAGTTTTCAAGATGGCAAAGGCATTGGCGGGAGCTGCAGAGTGAAGGTAATGGAATGGCCTGACTTAGAAAAGTTGTTAAGAGCCCATTACACCCCACAAGTATCGGCCTCATTAAGAGACACGAGTTTTACCGTCGGGATCAAGGGAAAGTGAAAACGTAAACGACTTTCGTGGCAAGTTTAAGAGACATTGGGGTGCATGTGAATTTAACAGTTTAGAGGAGGCCATGCGCGATCGATTTGTTCTGGGCCTTAAAGACAAGGTGCTTCAGAGCAAGTTATTACTAAGACCTAAGATCACGCTGAAGGAAGCAATAGAAGAGGCCTCTTCAGCAGAAGCTACCAAGTCCTCAGCAGCAGCCATGAAGAAAATTAACAAGGCCACAAGCCATCCTGATGTGGAAAAGTCCACAACAACTCATTGTGAGCAAATAGATTCTGAGTCAGACTGTAGTGAGGTGGAGGAAGGAATTTATAGACTCAGAATGGAGCAGAAAAAGAAAGACCTGGGAAGAAAGAGGCAAGATTTCTACTGCAGAGGTTGTGGGGGAAGCCACCCACACTGAATGCAAGTTCCTAGATACCATCTGCCTCCGTTGTGAAAAAAGAGGACACCTAGCAAGAGTCTGCAAATCATCCAGAACTCCACCCAACAGAAGGAAGTTTCCTGACAAAGAATTCAAGCCCAACAACCTCAGTGAGAAAATGGGGTGCAGCACAGAAGCAAAGGGGAAGAATGAAACTCATCAGACAGTAACTATTGGTCATTCTTCTTCTATCAATAACAGAAAAGTGCATGTCAAGGTACTAATTGAAGGAAGGCCTTGCCAAATGGAAGTGGACTCAGGCTCATATTTATCTATGGTGTCATGGGACACTATTCACAGACTACTCCCAAACATTCAGAAGAAGCATTTCAAGAAGCAAGCACTGACTCTTAAAGACTACCAAGGGAACAAGATTCCAGTAGTTGGAACAAGAGAATTCAACGTGAAGTTCAAAGGCCACACCAAACGCTTGCCCCTGACCATCGTGGACAAGGATCACCCAAGCTTGCTGGGACTTGAGTGGTTCAATCCACTAGGCATCGAGGTGACTGGCATCAATCACGTGAGCAACACTGAATGGGAGGAGGCCTTGAAGTCTGAGTTTCCAGAGGTCTTCAGCGACAGATTGGGCAAGTATATGGGGACCCCTATCACTTTCAATCTAGATCCCAAGGTGCCACCAATTCGCTTAAAGCCCAGAAGGGTCCCATTTGCCTTAAAGGAAAAAATTGATGCACAATTAGATAAACTAATAGCTCAAGGAGTTTTAGAGCCCACTGACCACTCCAGGTGGGAGACACCCATAGTCACACCAGTCAAGACTGATGGGTCAGTGAGAATTTGTGGAGACTATAAGGGGACATTGAACCATGCGCTTCAACAGAGCGCATATCCAGTTCCAGTAGTGCATCATTTACTACATTCTCTTGGAGGGGGAACAGTTTTTGCCAAATTGGACCTGGCACAGGCATATCAACAATTAACAGTTGATGATGCCACTGCAGAGGCTCAAACCATTGTGACTCATAGAGGTGCTTTCAAATGTAAAAGGTTACAGTTTGGAGTAAGCGGGGCACCAGGCATCTTCCAAAGCCTTATGGAAAGGATGCTCCAAGGACTGCCAAGCACCTTACTTTGATGATGTGTTAATCTCTGCTGAAAATGACACTCAGTTACAAGACAGACTCAGAGAAGTCCTTACCAGATTCCAAAAAGTGGTGTGAAAAGTCAAGGAAGAAAAATGCACTCTTAGAACTGACAAGGTTGAGTTCTTGGGCTATATGATTGACAAGCATGGTATCCACCCCACAGATGCCAAGGTTCAGGCAATCAAAGAAGCCCCTAGACCAAAATGTAAAACAGATTTGCAAGCCTTCCTTGGACTCATTAACTTTTATCACATGTTCCTACCTCAGAAGGCAACCATTGCAGAACCACTGCACAGATTATTAGACAAAAAGTCTGCGTGGGTCTGGGGCAGAAAAGAACAATCTGCATTTAACAATATTAAAAGACTAATCATGTCTGATGCTGTACTGATACAGTTCTCTGAGAATTTGCCTGTTGTACTGCCTTGTGATGCATCCCCTTTTGGAGTAGGGGGGGGTTGAGCCACAGGCTTCCCAGCGGGAGGGAAGCTCCTATTGCATTTTACTCTCGCACCTTGACCAAAGCAGAGAGGAACTACAGCCAACTGGACAAGGAAGCCTTGGCAATTGTAGCAGCTGTCAAGAAATTCCATGAGTATTTATATGGGAGAACATTTACCATTGTCACAGATCACAAACCTCTGTTAGGCATTGTGGCAGGAGACAAACCTATGCCCACTATCCTGTCACCAAGAATGCTGAGGTGGACTGAATTTCTTGCTGCTTATTCATACAAACTCATCCACAGGCCTGGCAAAGACATTGGGCATGCAGATGCTTTGAGTCGCTGCCCACTTCCTTCTCACACTGAGGACTTTGGTCCTGAGACTTACACCTTTTTCCTAGAAACTGTTGCCAAGCTTCCAGTACACGCTGCTGAAATTGCCAGAGAGACTGCCAAAGACACTGTATTGGCTCCTGTTATAGGCTGGATTAAGAAAGGTTGGCCTCTTCAAGATCTACCTCAACTTGCCCAACCTTTTAAATCCAGGCAAACTGAATTATCTGTATTAAGAGGATGTATTTTGTGGGGTAACAGGGTGGTTATTCCTGCAAAACTACAAAAAGAGGTTTTGGAAATGTTACATGAGGGTCATCCAGGTATTGTCAGAATGAAGGGATTGGCCAGGAGTTATGTATGGTGGCCAGGTATTAACAAAATGGTTGAAAACTGGGTTGCATCTTGTCCCAACTGTCAGGTAGTCAGGCCTGCCCCACCTCTCCCTCCCCCCACAGGAATGGGAATGTCCTAGGGGCCCATGGTCCAGGATTCACATTGATTTTGCTGGCCCTACCAGAGGGCACACTTTCCTTATTATAGTTGATGCATATTCCAAATGGCTAGAGGTTATCTCTATGGCATCCACCACAACTGAAGCTGTCATCAAACAGCTTAAAAAGCTTTTTGTAACTCACGGGTTACCTGATGTGCTTGTTTCTGACAATGGCCCTCAATTTACATCCAACCTTTTTGAATCATATCTAGCACAACAGGGTATCAGACATGCCCTGACAGCCCCTGGGCATCCTTCGGCTAACGGCCGGGCTGAACATATGGTACGATTTACCAAGGAAAAACTTCAGCAATTGGGTCCAGGGATATCACTGAGAGAGTTGAAAAACTTCTCAGTGTTCAGCATATCACTCCCAACCCTCAACTAATTTGTCCCCAGCTGAATTGTTGATGGGTAGGAAACTCAGGTCTCCCCTTGATCGCCTTCATCCCACTTACGCACCCAACGCACCACTAGATTCCACTAGCAAAATTCGCATATTCACTGTGGGTGATTCTGTTTATGCTAAGAACCTTATGGGTGAACCATTATGGATTCCTGCTGAGATAACCCAAATCACAGGCCCCAGGTCTTACAGGGTACAAACAGAGGATGGTGTCCTCTGGAGCAGGCACATTGATCAGTTAAGATCCAGAGTGCCTCAGGAGCATCGCTTTGCTCCTCTCTGGTTCCCATACCTACTGCCTCTTCTAGGGGAAGGGAGGATCATGAGTGTAATGAACAAGCAAGAATCAACCCCATGTGTAACGAGCTAACACGACAGGAACCATCCCAAAACCTGTCACAATACCAACAACCATTTTCACAAATGGAAGATTGCACATCATTACCTGATTTAGGTGCTGACATTGGGTTGGAGATGGATTGGGAGGAGAGACAGGTTGTAACCAAACAGGTTCTACCATTACTACAAGTCCTAGTAAGGAAATGTCAGCAGACACATTTCCTCCCTCACAAGGTGAGAACCTTAAAACATCTGAACCACGTAGGTCTCAACGTACACGTAAGAGCCCCACCTATTTAAAAGAATACATTAGATAGGCTGGGGTTTGAGTATGGACTGAACCTAGTGGGAGAGGGGTGTTATGTATGCAGGTTTAAAGTCATTGGTTTAGTTTGAACTGTTCTTGTAAAATGTAAGAAATGATTGGTTTAAAAAGTGTGGGAAAACCCTGCACTCTGATTGGCTGGCAACTGCGGCTGCTGGCTATAAGTAGCAGCTGCAGCCCAGCCAAAGTGGGTTCGTTCTGAACTGTAGTCACTAATAAACAAAGAGCTTGAAGCACTCCACGTCTGTCTCTTCATGCAAACTTAACACATAGCTCTTTTCATTTTTTTCAACATAAGCAACCATTAAGTGAGGCATATTACAGCAAAATCTCCTCTGTTCTCCTGATGGGTGTAAGCAGGGACTGAACAAACAGAAAAGGAAATTGAGATAGTCATGCTTAAGGAAAATGTTGACACCATGTATGTTTCAATTTCCATCTTTGTTATCATAAAGAACAGTAGGCAACTATCTTTATCCTAATGCTTTAATACAACTCTACAGTATGAAGGCAATATTGGAATATATATATATATTTGGGAATATGCCTTCTTTTGTATAGTATGTACAAAGAAAGGGGGCACCAAGATTTGTTAGTGCTTAGGGTTAATCTGCCTTAATCCACCACTCTGTGTGTGTGTGTGTGTGTGTACACATACACACACACACACACCCAATTCCAATATTGCCTTCATATATAGGTAGTCTTTGACTTAACCCATAATGAAGCCTGCCCATCAAATGTCATGGCGGTTATAAAACAGGTTGGTCACATGACTGACCCAATTTATGACCCTTTTGTGGCACCTGTTAAGTAAATGACATAGTCATAAACCATTGGATCACTATGGGTCCAGTTTTGCTGAAAAGTGTAGAAATGCAGATTTTCAGCAAAACTCTCATAAAATGCAGTCACATGACTTCAGGATTCTGCAAACAGCTATAAACATGGCCATGTTGCTAAGCACCTGAAGTTCAGTCATTTGACTATGCGGGGGGTGACCATCAGAACTTCAAATCCAAGGTGAGTCCCTCATAACTTGAAACAGTTGCTAAGCGACCTAGCGTAAGTTGAAGACTACAGTATCTGTACAGTGCTAGTTACTAAACTTCAACAAGGATACTGTGGAGCTGAAAAAGGTGCCAAAAGCAGCAATTTAAAAAAACTGAAGGGATGTAGAGGATTACTGTTCTGTGGAACGTGATGGCATTATGAGTTGTCTTGGTCAGGATCTCAAGAGTAGCGGCTGCTTCGTTGACTCCTTCAAGCTCCCCCTTGATACAGTTTATTGTATTTAAGAGAACACTTCTAAATATAATTCCTGCTCAGGTGAATATCAGCAGAGGAAATACGGATTTTAATCAAAGTTACCACCAAGCTGTTTTCTTTCAGCAGAGCTGCACTCTGTTCTCAAATGAAGACATTGCTTTAGATCTTGTCTCTCTCCCTTTGGGCAAAGTCAGTGGCAAAGAATGAAATCTTTAGAAGAAAGTTGCTGCATTTGAAACAAAAGCACTCCCTTCCCCAGCAGATGCCTCTTGAGATTGAAGTTTCATTTCATTTCTCTAAATATGCAATCCCACATATGTCTACTCCATAGTAATCTCACTAAGTTGAGGGAGGTTTACTTCTAGGTAAGTGTGTGTTTGGGTCTAATTTTTATTTGCATCACAAAATGCATTCTTCGTTCTCTGTGGCATCTCTTTGCTTTTATAGACAGGTTTGTTGTGGGGGGGGGTTTTAATCCCCATTTTACACTCCTCCCTCTGCTTCTAAAACAAGATCAGCTCCAAAAGAAAAAACAAACTACACCACATTATTGATCCAATGTACTGTAATCAAGGCCAAAATAATTCAAATGCGTATGTGTGGTTTCAAGCAAACAGCTCCCTCCTGGCGCCTAATCAGACTGCACTCTTTTCCCGGATCTAAAATCTGTGTAGGAGTAGCAGCCTGGCAACATATGAGTTAACAAGGCAGCACGTGTTAAGTTTAGCTGAGTAATGCACCTAGTTAAAGTTTTCAGTGCAGCCGCAATTCAGAGTGAGAGAAAGAGAAAAGCAAGCTCTGGAGCTGGTATTTCATGAGCTGGACTCATTTTAAAGGGGTCATGAATGCAAGGTCAGTAGCACACACTAAAATTAGGAGCCTGTTCTAATTTATCTTTTTCTTCCTTCCCCCCCTACAGCTTCTTCTTTCAGCACTCAGCCAGAAAGCTCAGCCCCTGAAGCTTATAACTCTTCCTCGGCAGTCTGAGTCACAAAGACAGCAAGGTTGGATTGTTCAAGTTTAGGAAAGGAAAGGAAGTGTCTCAGGAATTGCAACACTTGAAACATTTGTTCGGGCTCGATATACAAGGTTCAGTCTTCATTGGCAGACAGTGTTTTGATGTGGGATGGCACAGGGCTCGTTTTTGCAGGCCAGGACTTGAAATTAGGATTAAATATTGGTTCTGCTTTGGCTTGGTATATACCATTGGGAAAGGTGCTGAACAGGTTGGGTAACTTTTCTGCTGTGGGCGGAATAATAATCCCCCCCCCTTTTCAGGGCTGGTATTGGATTGTCAACTATTAAAGATAAAACAAGCTGCATTGCCAGTCTCTTGAAATCAAGCACAGGTTGTTTTACTTCCAGGTATGCCAAAACTGTGTCTTTTATCAAGGTGATTTTCCTAGGAGAAAATTGGGGAACTGCAGAAATGTGTTTTAAGATAAAGTGGGTATTTTCAGAAGAAGGGGAGGGAGTGGGGAGAGAATGTGTTCAGCCCTGTGCCTCAGCAGAATTCCTTCTGTTTGTACTGAATGTGGTGTGATTGTTTGGTTACTTTCACAACATAATTCTTTTTTATGTAGCATTATTTGAAGATGGATGGATACATGGATGGATGGATGGATGGATGGATGGATGGATGGATGAATACATCCAAGCAGCATATTGTCATACTGTGATCAACTCAATTGGGATGGAAGGAACAAGGTCTTTTATTCAATGGCTACCTGCAACAACAAATTAATCTTGGGTCTTTCTTGATCTCAGTTGGCCATTGGATATAATTATGTTTATCTAATACTTATGCCAACATGAATAATGTCACATCTACATTAGGAGCAGGGGAGAGAATATTCCATGCAAACTGCCTAATTGAAGGATTCCATGTAATGTTGGTGGCATGCATGTCATATTACTGAAATATTTATGCCTTATAATTTCTCTTTTCTATTATTTTCCTTATAGAATGCTGTAGTTTTTAGAGTTTAAAATTACCAGTATGCTGCATGGGACATTCCTGAACAAACCAATTTCTTCCAACCAAATAGCAAGCATGTGGACATTTCTAGATCTACTTGAGGCTGGAGTTTTTCACTGAGTAGAACATCAACATCATGGACAATTTATCTTTATTCAACATGCTAGAGTGTCCAGGGTGCCTAGAAAAGCTGGATGTCTCCGCCAAGGTGCTTCCGTGCCAGCACACCTTCTGTAAGCCTTGTCTCCAGAGGATTTTGAAATCACACAAGGAGCTGAGATGCCCTGAATGTCGAACCCTTGTACTCAGCAATATTGAAGAACTGCCTTCCAACCTGTTTTTGATACGTTTATTGGATGGAATCCAGTTTGGAACAAACATGATGAAGTATGGCTCACTCCAACGATCCTCAGCCTTCTCCTCTCCTGCCTCCATCAGGAAAATGGGGGGAGGGCCAAAAACCCTAGAGCTTGATCAATATCGGATGACTTCCAGTCCCAGGATTCCTTTGGAAGAGGTAAGCAAAGTCATTTCTTTCATCGCTACCTGTATTAGGGAGATTTTTTTTCGCTGCTTTTCATTTTTAAAGAGCTAGATGGATTCAGCTAATTATAAAGTGGTTTGACTTCTCTCTGAGGTCCCTACCCATCTTAACTGGATTTGTATGACAACTCTTACTTTCATTTTAAATGTATTCCATCTGGAACTATTTCTAGACAAGAGTTTGACTCTTGAATTCTCAGAGGCTTGCCATTTCCAGCTGAGCCCGAAATTGAACTGAGACTTTTCAGGGTAATGTTATAGTACAGCTCTTTCCAGCTTTAGATTCAATCAAGAAATGGGAATTTATATATATATGAAAAAGCAGAACTATTTTCACACCTGTCAAGGACTGAGAAAGATTAGCCTTTCACAGAACCTTTTTAAAAAATATTTTGTCTTGTGCTGTTACAAAAGTAACTTTAAAAAAAAATAAAACATTGTTTTTGATCTTTTGAAAGTGTGACAGGACCAGAATATGGATAAAAAAAACTAGGTCAGTTGTGTCCTAGATTCATTACTTTTCTAGTTATTCCAGTCCTCCTTAAATTCAAGGGTTTATATATATGTGAACACATGCACACCGAACTCGCTGAAAAGTTCACATAGACTCACACAAAATGATTGACTTGACATACATATGTGAGGGTACCAACTGTATGGATCTGGGTGGCAGGCAGAGACAGCTTTCAGTTCATGTAATTAAGAACTTTTTTCTCTTAATTATAGCTGTGTATGCTTTTAAAACAATTTTTCAAGAGTATGAATTTGTAGGCAGGTCCCCACAATTCACTCTTTGTTAGGTGAGTGCTTTTTTATTTAGTATTGAAACCTGGAAGATATTGATCACCCTCTGACAATGGCCATTTAAAAATGCAAAAATGTATTTAAAATGTATTTAAAAGAACCACGTTTTAAGGAATGCTCAAAACAAATTTATTAAGAAAGAAGGCAGACTACTCCGGTTGTATTTTTTCATCCTCTGTGTGGACTGCCTGGGATTCCCATAACATGTGGAGGTTGGTATGTAGGAGAAGGCAAGATTAGGATGTTAATAACAAGAGCAGGAGGTAAATAACAAGAGCAAATGATACTGGGTGAAGTCAACAGGATGCCTTCACCCAGACTTGCCCAGCTTGAGGTTATCTGTAACCTAGATACTTTCCTAATTATACATGTGCATCTTTATTCTCCTTATCTCATTCACGTTGCAAATAAATCTGTATAAACTGTTGTGCCATTCTTATTCCCAAAGAGTACCTCTGATAACCTGATACTCCATACAACTGTGCTTGAATAAACACAAATGATTTAAGTGACTTTTTAATACAAATCAACAAAGCTAATTTACATTGAACTAAGGTATAGGATCTGGCTTAAAGACCAGATCCCTCCCAAAGCCCTGAAGTGGGTCAGATGATGTAACAGTTCTATGAAAGATTTGCCTCCTCTAAAGCTATCTCCACCCCAGATGTCACATAGTTTTTAGAGTAGCAGGTTGAAGAACATAGGAATGCTTTGAAGTGATTCCTCCCTGATGCATGTACTTGAAAATGTTCCCAGCTTGAGGTGCCTTCAAAGGCCACATTGCTGAAATCTGACTTTTCCTGCCCATCGCTACAGCTAAATAACAGGCAAAATCCAGGGGAAGCACTATTTCAAGGCGTAACCGTTGCCTTGAAGGAAACTGCTACTCCTCAGCGAAAAGATGGGAGGTAGAGTTTCACTGAAGTGACAAATGCTTCCCACAGCCCAGATGGATTGGATGCCAGAGATTCCACAGATCTGTAATCCATCCTGCTTTTCTTTAATATTGTTAGTAGCCTAACAGTGATAGTGTCTTAGAGACAGAAAATATAGTTTTCTTCTTCAACTCAGTTTTGAGGTCAATCATTTTTTAATTTGAGAGGACTTGGGATTTCTAAAATTATATTTTCCTGGCAGTAGCATCTAGCCTAGAAAGGAAAAGAATATGTCAGGTTAAGACAGAGATGGACAACATTTTGTAGCCACAACAACAATAAATTTCCAAGGACTAGAGGGGTGATAGCATCATGACATCACTGGATTGAATGGAGCCAATGTTTTAGGAAAGTCCTGCCCATCTAACAATCTGAAAGCATGCAAATGCTGTAGGTAAATAGTACCACTTCAGTGGGAAGGTAACAGTGTAAACCTCAGTGTATAGTCAGGCCAGTCACATGACCATGGAAGCATCTTCTGATAACTTTGGCTCCCACAGCTAGGAAATGGAGATGAACACTGACCCCTAGAGTTGGATACAGCTGGACAGAGAAAACCTTTACCTTTTCTTTTTTGGTATAAATGAAGTGGGTGCCTTAAAGCTTTGCACACTTTTGTCGTCTTCCCTGGAAGACAAAAATTAGAGATTGAAGGACAAAGGTAGCATCTTAAATTTCTGCAGGGCTTAACAGATCACCCTTACATTATCAAAATCAAATCACCCTATTGTCCCATTGACTAAA
Organism: Naja naja; assembly: GCA_009733165.1. NCBI lineage: Eukaryota > Metazoa > Chordata > Lepidosauria > Squamata > Elapidae > Naja > Naja naja. Next base: position 106,863,045 of record CM019149.1, read on the forward strand.
AATATCAATCCTGCCCACTGGGCCTGCTCTTGGTATATTGTGTTCAGACTGTAGGTGGCTCACCGTAACTAAAATTAGTGATCATGGATTAATTTTGAATCCCTAAAGAGCAAAGTAGACTCAGTAATCTAAATGGGAAAGATTGCATAAGACTGCTCATTTGAAATTCTATCTTCTTAGTCTATAGTGTTAAGACAGAAATTTTATGCATGCTTACTCAGCAGTGAATCCCACTGTGTTCAGTGGAAAATACTCCTGGGAGGAGGAGATTGCCCTGAAGACCTATTATATGGTTTTGTTTGTTTAGTCTGTTTTTAGTATCTGTGCAGAATTTGTTCATAGGGTGCAATTATAACTACATAAAATAATGCATTGTCAGCTACCAAAATTAATGACTTTTTAAACTGAAAGAGAGGACTAGGAAGCACGATTATAAAGTCCACTGTCTGTTTCTTCCGTACTACTTTTGAGGAAAATGCCTCCTCTTCCTCTGGTGTCAACATACCTTACTTAGTTTTGTTGGATGAAGATAAACCCTTCGCCGTTCTGCATTAGGCAGTGATGTGTCCTAACTGAATTTAATCTATTAAAAGGCTCACATTACAGCAGAATCTAAGCAATGTGCTAACTTCCTCCAAGAGTAGCTCACCTATGGAAAAACACGCATCAATATAGCCTGCAGTGGAAAAACAGCCTTTTACTAGTTCCAGCCAATCAAGGACAACGTAAATGCCAGAAACTATAGATGGTCATCCAATACATCAAAGACCACCCAGTTGAAGAATACAATAGAAGTATATTCCATTTCAGTTATTCTGTCATTGTAGCCAAGAAGAGTATGCAAAGCTTTGGAGGGATGATTTAAAACAAAAGCAGCCTCATTGATTCATGGTTCTCAAGGCCTTGATTAGTAATTCTAGAAGCCAGAAGGTAACTGGAAGTCAATGAAGAAGTCTGAGAATTTCCCCTAGCTAGAAAAGTCATTAAACAATGCAATCTACCTCACTGTAGCAAATTGCATCAGCAAATGACATGAGGTGCCTCACTAAGGCAAAGCATGGCTGCCCTTACAACCTAGTTGTTAAGATGCTCATGACTATATGCTTTTTTTATTGTTCATGATCTCTGGCATTCTTCCAATCTAGTCAACTAACTCATGAATGCCATGCTTACCCATTCAAGTATATTTCTGCACTCCAGGTGACCAAACTCAGATCAGGAAAAGAGGAAAATTGTCCTGAGCATAAAATGTGCCCCACTAGACTACCTCATCTACGTCCTCACTTCCTTCCAACAGGTTCAACCCTTTCATCTCTAAAGATTACTTTAACTGTTCTCTGTCCGTGAGTTTGCATTGCAAACAGGTGTGTTTGTAAAAATTTACAGTTAGCCACCTCCCAGTATTTTTATCTTGCCACTAGTGTATAGCCGTCTTGCTATGAGACCAAGGGACTGTAGAACAATTATATATTGATTACTTGCTCAGTTTTCTATATAATTTAAACTGTTAGCCAAAATGTTTTGATGGGGGGAAAAAGCATCATGAGCTAATCCATAGCCAGTCTATGTATCATGTAAATTTAAGATGCTAACTTAGGGTATCTCTGGATAGATGAAGACCCACATCAAGAAAAGAAGCCATTAGAAGATGTAGGCGGAAGGACAACAAGCATCAGAAAAGTTAGGGGGGAAATCTGGTTTCATTGCCTGGAAATCAACCTGTGCTCAAATGCAGCCTTGCCCTATGATACCATCTCAAGATCAAGATCTACCAGGGACATTGTCATAGGGTTGCGCTAATGCAAAAATATTAGTTACTAATCCACAACTGTCCTCCTCCATGATGACTCTGAGTGACTTCAAAGTGTTTGGATTATCTCATAATAACAATGCATCATAATAACAGCGTTTCAAACACAAGAGATTTCAAAATCCCATTCAAAGCTGCTGGGCTTCTTCACTTGTCAATTAAACCACATCAAACACCATTTGAGCCATAAGCATTCCTTATCTGGGCCAGGATAAAATAATATTGCAAAACTGAATGATTTGCCATTTGTGCTCATCGGGACCTTTCCAGTAATTCCCCTACTGTGTATTCTCCTATTGTTCTGGCAGGGCTTTTGCCTTGAAGTGATGTGATTACAAAATAAGGATTAATATTTAAAGATTGCAAAATCACATAAAAATAGATAAAACCACATAAAAATAGCTGACGCAAGTGACTAAGGTAACAATTTAAAACATTGACTTTGTAGTGTCAACATTTTGTCTGCTTCAATGAATTAATCCACCACCCCCTCCAAAAAATACAAAAAAAATGCAATACCAAAAAAAAAATGTTATTCTATGGCAGCCTGTTGCTTTTCCTGTGCTGGCTAAAAAAAATCTCAGCTTGGGCAAATTTACATAGATGGCTTCTCTTGTTGTTAACTAACCATGTATTTAAGAGCTCTTAAAATGTCTTTGCTCAGCTCTGCCCTCTTATTTTCTTGCCTTACTAGCCTTCAAACCTGCAAAGAAGCAAATCCATCCCCATCTAACTCAGCTTCCCTCCTGCCAGTTCCAACTTACATTTTATACAGCAGTCTTTTGGCCTCATGTAGGCAATATGCTTTTTTCTGTTTGCATCCAACAGTTCTTTCCCAGAGCTCAGCAGGCAACTTGCTTGCAAGCTAGATCTGCAAGAACAATTTTGCTTAAAGAGACATCAAAGAATTTGACCTCTTTCCAGGTATGGCAATAGGGTTAACATGAGCACCACATGCTTGCTATCAAATTCAGTCCAAACATTCATGTTACGTCAAGAAGCAGCGATCTGGAAAGAGCAAAGCTCACTCTTCTTTGAATGAATCTTTCAGGACAAATGCAAAGGCTGGAGAAATCACAGACACCATAAATGGGTCTGTTTCTTAGGTGTAGATATTTTGTTCCTATAGCCCACTGCCATGTAAGTCCAGCTGAAGTTACTGGAATGAATTCATCAGAGTTAATGCTTAAAGTTACAAAAAAACACATGATTATTTTCTTTCAATGAAGATTATAGAAGGCACTTCTACTGAAAATTGAAATTGAGCAGTTCGCCTAAGAAATAAGGAGTGACAATAAAAGTTGCTTTATATGTTAACATGTATATTTTATTTCTGGATCAAAAATAACAAGTGTAATGGTTGGGAGTTTGTTTTCCTTCTAGCTACTGCAAATGACCACAGCCCATTCCCTCACAAATTTGGTATTGCTGCCTCACTATTTTTTTTATTTAGCTTCGATTTCTTTCTTTTTTTGCTCAAGTCAGTCACATGTAAGAGCCCAGCTTGTATCAGTAGGCATATTACAAAGAAGATGATGCCATATCTTGTGGTTACATCATGGATACTCAGTTCGGAGACTTTGTCCTGCTTCTAGAACATGGGTGTCAAGCTTGCAGCATCACATTGCAGTCATGTGACATTTCACAATGTTTTTCTCTTCGTAGAGCTGGGGTGGGCATGGCCTGCATGCTGTGCATCCAGTCTGCGGGCCACCAGTTTGACATCCCTGCCTAGACCCACTTACATGAGCCTCAGAGCAGAACTGGTATTCAGCAGGTTCTGACCAGTTCTGGAGAACCGGTAGCGGAAATTTTGAGTAGATTGGAGAACAGGCAAATACCACCTCTGACTGGAGATTTTACAGTATCCTTCCCCTGCCACACCCACCAAGCCACACCCACAGAACCGGTAGTAAAAAAATTTGAACGCCACCACTGCCTCAGAGCACTTAGATTCTGCAGCACCAAAACAGTATGTGATAATAACATAAGAGTGTGAAATTGACAGCACCAAGTTTTTAAAAAGGGCAGCAAGCATAAATACCTAGGTCAACATTTTTTAAAAAGTCTATAAAACTATTAAATGGGAAATAGAAATTTCAGCCATGGAAAAAATGTTTGTTAAAGGCCTTTGGGTGGAGGCGATTAATTCCTAAAGAGAATGAGCATAGTGTAGGTACTTAATAGGTACATAATCTGAATTTATTAAAAGAAGGATTGAGTAGAACGGGTAGTTATCTGGAAGATAACAATAACATTCAAAACCATTTTGACAGATATACTTTTTATTCATCATTTACTTGCTTATATATCCTGTCTATTTTCCAAATGGATTCATGGTAGTATACAATACAACAAAACAAAGGCAACAGTGATATAGAAATAATAAATCTTTCAAACTATCAAATATTATCATAATTTACAGTATTATAACAAAAAGAATAGGTTTTGATGACAGACCTTAAATAAATGCTCTTCTGAACAGCTCAGTTTTTAAAGCATGTCTTTTATTTTATTTTATTATAAGATAAAATACAAATGGAAATAAAAGTTAGGAAACTTAAAAGAGAAACAAGAAGGGTGCAGAGAAAAAGGAAAATGAAAAGAAGTAGTGACTTCTGACTTTTATCAATGCAATAAATGCAAAAAAGGTGTTAAATGCCTGCTCTTAAGATCCAGCTGTCTACAATTACTGTAGGCTCGAATCCCACCAGGCTCAAGGTTGACTCAGCCTTCCATCCTCTTGGGGTAGGTAAATTGAGGACCCAAGATTGTTGGGGGCAATAAGCTGACCTTGTAAAAAAATGCCGCTTAGTAATAAGCAGGCATATACAATGGAATGAAGGCTATTGCTGAGCACACTGGGTTGTATCCCAAAAATTGTAAGCCGCCCTGAGTCTTCAGAGAAGGGCGGCATATAAATGTAATTTTAAAAAATCTTTTGCTTTATTTCTAAATGTTTCAAGCTATTGTTAAAAGGGCAAAGTCATTCTAGTTATCAAACCTAAAATCAAAGTTTCTCTTTCTTTAGCTTTGAGCACAAAGTCCAGAAGTGGTTTCCAAGTAGAAGCAAAACTAGATAGGTTTAATTAATCTTTAATTAAAACAGTTTTGCCATCTCTGCCAATTCCATCACCTTTACCATCCATTCTTCATAGTTTTTAAGAGCTTTCTAAAGGTCTTTAGGAAGTGAACCATGAGGAAGGAGGCAATTCAGGTGCCATTGCTGAAAAGTAGGAGTTCTCCTGTAATCTATACTGGTCAGAATTCACCTTGAGGGTGGTGTCCAGTTCTGTGTACCAACTTCAGGAAAGAAATGAGCCTCAGAGAGATTCACATTTTAACTATCTAAAAATTCTTCTTTTGTTGATTTAGGGAATGGTGTCCTTACCACAAGGAAGCAGGTGAAAAAGCCTCCATCTTAGGAACAGGGAGATAAATTGAATTCTAAACTGAAAACAATCCAGCTGCTGAGATTTCTATAATTTTATCCTGTTCTCTTTCAATCTTGTGAAGGGAGAATCCATCTGTTTTCAGGAAATGGGACAACAAATCCAAGGCCATGATGATGATCAGGGACCAGAAATTAAGTCTAAGAGAGGTTGAATGCAAGACAAAACTAAGGGTAAGGGCAAGGGTAAAGGCAAGAGAAAGGCCTTCTCAAATACTTGAGAGGATGTCAGATAATGGAAGGTCAAGAATTGTTCCAGTGGTGGGATTCAAATTTTTTTACTACCGGTTCTGTGGGCATGGCTTGATGGGCGTGGCAGGTAAGGATACTGTAAAATCTCCAGTCAAAAGTGGTACTTGCCGGTTTTCTGAACTACTCAAAATTTCCGCTACTGGTTCTCCAGAACTGGTCAGAACCTGCTGAATACCACCTCTGAACTGTTCTCTTCTACTCCTGAATACAGGTGCAGAATAATAGGCTTAAATAACAGAACTGACACTACCAGTCTTATGTTGGAAACAACATTCTAACAGTACAAGCAGTTCAGTGGTGGGACTCAATTTTTTTTACTACCAGTTCTGTGGGCATGGCTTGGTGGACGTGGCAGGGAAGGATACTGTAAAATCTCCAGTCAGAGGTGGTATTTGCTGCTTCTCTGAACTACTCAAAATTTCCACTACCAGTTCTCCAGAACTGGTCAGAATCTGCTGAATACCACCTCTGAAGCAGTTCAACAAAGGAATTTAGAGAGATGATGGGTGAAGCCTCCTCTTCAAGAGATTAGTCAAACAGAGGCTAGACAGTGACCTGTTGGGAGATGCTTTTATCTGTATTCCTGCCCTGAGCAGAAGCTGAGATTCATGACAAGGGGCAAGCTCCAACTCTATGGATTCATTCATTAACATTCTTTAATGCAGGGATCTCCAACCTTGGCAAGGGCCTTGGTGGTGCAGGCTGTTAATAGCCTAGCACTTAGTTCCAGCTGCCTGTAATTATTGCAGGCTCGAATCCCACCAGGCTCAAGGTTGACTCAGCCTTCCATCCTCTCGGGGTAGGTAAACTGAGGACCCAAGATTGTTGGGGGCAATAAGCTGACTTTGTAAAAATGCCATTTAGTAATAAGCAGGCATATACAATGGAAGGAAGGCTATTGCTGAGCCCATTGGGTTGTATCCCAAAAATCGTAAGCCACCCTGAGTCTCTGGAGAAGGGCGGGATATAAATATGAATAAAAAAACTTTAAGACTTGTGGACTTCAACTTAAGACTTGTAGACTTAAGACTTGTGGACTTCAACTCCCAGAATTTTTCTGGCTGAGGAATTCTGGGAATTGAAGTCCACAAGTCTTAAAGTTGCCCAGGTTGGAGACCCCTGCTTTAATGTTCCTTCCATTCCTCTTGTTGCAATTGGAGACATCATAATTTTGAAAATATTTAGAATCAAAATTCTTGAACTTTGACAACATGTTCTGGAACTTTCTGGACTTTCTCAGTGCTCTTCTCAGACACTGTCTGAAATCAAATTCCCCCACCCTTCAAGTTTTCTCTGTGTTATGTTGCACTGTTTTCTTGCATTGGAACATTGATCCTTCTGGCTTTTGTCTTCTCAATTTTCATTCTTTCATCAGGAAAGGGAAAATAATGTTAGACACAGTTGGGATAAATATGCTGGTTTCAATACAGTAGTAGCTAATACTGTTCAGAGAGAGTATTATTCCAAAAAAATGGTTATAGGTCTGCAACAGCAATGAAGCCTGATAAATAACTTGATTCTCTGATAAACCATCTGTTATCCACAGGCTAGGTACAATAACACAAACCTGTCTACAAAATCTCACCACCATCAACTTTGCTTTTTGTGTCACTTCATGCATATATGATTTACTCTGTTTATTAATCATGTGCATGAAGTGACAGAAAAAGCGAAGTTGATGGTGATGAGAGATGAGAGAGAAAAGTGATGGGATTCTCTTGCCATAGAAACGTATCTTGCAATCCTGTTCAAATGTTTTCAGAAATGTTCCCGGGATATTTAATGCTTTTGATTATTATCCCACATCATAGATCTGCAACCGCTTCTAAATAGTGATTCTTTAATAAATGGGCAGGGTTGTGCTGCTCAGTTGTAAGACCAAGAAAAAAATTAGGCACCTACAAAAAACAGGGCCATCACCAGTTCCCCCCATCCCCTTGTAAAAATATAAGCTTCATACAGATTTCCTTTTCATTCAAGCAAATCATAGACAACACCATTTATTTAGCCAAAATGAATAAAGGGCTTAGAAAGAACAAAACACAGTTCATAATTTTAAAAATTATTTCAATCACCCACGTGAACTCACAGATGGAGAAACTTCTCTTCCCAACTATGTTTGGGTAATTACTTTTATATTTGCATCTGTACACGGAGATTAGCATTTCTTTTACACAAACCTATATTCCTTTTTGTGTCAAAGATTTGTCAATTCCGCAATGGAAACCTTAGGGGAGAAGCTAAACCCTGAAAAATTGCAATGGTAGAAAATCTAGACTTAAATTAGTTTAATAATTAGTTTAATTAGTTTAAATTAGTTTAGTGCTGTAAAAGTTGGAACATGTTGGCATCTGAATAAGTATCACCATCCTGAACAGTAAATAATGTTTCTCTTAATGCTGGAGCCTTTGAATTCTGCTTGGAACCAACTAAGGTTAGCAGTCCTTGACTTACAAAAGTTTATTTAGTGAAAAAAGTGACTTAGGACAGTTTTTCACACCTACAACCATTGCAGCATCCCCATAGTCATGTGCTCAAAATGCAGCTGCTTGGCAACTGACTCATATTTATCATGGTTGCAGTGTCCTGGCATCATGTGATTCCCCCTTTTATGACCTTCTGACAAGCAAAATCAACGGGGAAGCTAGATTTGCTTAACAATCATGATACTAATTTAACAACTGCAGTGATTCACTTAACCACTGTGGCAAGAAAGGTCGTAAAATGGGGCAAAATTCACTTAACAACAATCTTGCTTAAGCATCGAAATTTTGGGCTCAACTGTGCTTGTAAGTCAAGGACTATCTGTATTAATTTGTTGTAGTTCTATAGTCAGGATGAAGGGTGAATGCTACAGAATTTTGTGGGAAGCCCAGACATGCCTGAGCAGAAATTACAAAATACAATTTGGGCATCAGAGAGTATTCCATCAGTAGAAAAAGTATATAGGAAGGTGCTTTTCCAGGAAGTTTCAGAGATCCACCCCATCTCTCATCAAAGTAATATTCCAGAAATCCTAACTTCCTCCTAAGCAATATTGCATAGACATGAGTCATTTAAGAATCTAGTTATGCTACTCCTGTCAGTAGGCTAGCTATCATTGAAGCAAGGACCCACAGACAACCATCCATATTCTAATTCTGCTTTTGTGAAACCTGCTAGGGACCTCTGCCTCGCTGTCCAATTTGTTTCCAGAGAATATCACTTTCTTTATATGTTCTCATCCTTTATTATAATCACTTGAAAGCTGCTGGACATTTCTGTGCCAAAATCCTTTAGGAGTCTCAGTAAGCCAATGATAATATTTATTTATTAGACTTGTATGCCGACCTCTCTCCCTAAGGACTCAGGGTGGCTCACAGTATAAAACACAATACAATAATTTACTTTAAAAGCAATTAAACAGTACAAGCCCAATAATACTAAAATTAATTAAAATTACTTTAAAAAAGAACCCCCCCTCTTGGTTCAGTCCAGGCTGGCCTGCTGAAATAGCCAGGTCTTCAGGTCCCAGCGGAAGGGGCGAAGATCAGGGGCCAAATGAAGGCCCAAGGGGAGCTGGTTCCACAGGGTGGGTGCTCCCACAGAGAAGGCCCTACCCCTGGGCACCGCCAGCCGACAATGTCTGGCCGATGGTACCCCAAGGAGGCCCTGCCTGTGGGAGCGTACAGGGCGATTGGAATGTGATGCCGGCAGGAGACGTTCCCGCAAGTACCCTGGACCCAAGCCATGAAGGACTTTACATGTTGTCACTAATACCTTGAATATAAATTGTCAGAGAGAAACTATTAGCATGGTTATCTATTGCTATTGTCTTTTCATAACAACGTGCAAGAAAGCAGCAGGAAAAAGGGTAAAAGAAATATATTATCTCTCTAGTATAAGCATCCACTGAATAATGTTGCCTTCTAAATTATTCTCTTTTGTCCTTTTCTGTTTGATTATAGGACCCAGTAATTGTTTTCTGAAATCAGTCTGACATAATAAGTACATAAGAGTAGGATATGAAGCAATATTATACCTGTTCTCCTTCCCTCCCTTTTCATGTTTAGCACAATATCTAATAAAAATCTTCAAAGGAAAATTGGAAGTTGCTTTGTACCAAGTCTACAACTGGATTATCTAGTAGTAGCAGTCTCCTGGCAGAAATTCACTAGGGTTTCTGATGGGACAAGGTCATCTTGAGAGACTTGGGATTCTCTCTGTGCAAATAAATGTACTTTCATTGAGTGACAGATACTCCATAGGATTATTCTTTTTTTTTTGAAAGACAGTTTTTATCATTAAAAAATGCTGCTTACATACAGCCTAGACTTATGTTGGCTTATGAATCTTCAGAAATCAGGTGAAGGGCCAAACATATATGATTCTGTTCAATGGTGGTATTCAAATTTTTTTACTAGCAGTTCTGTGGGCGTGGCTTGGTGGGCGTGGTGTGGCAAGGTGGGGGTGGTGGTGTGGCCGTGGCTTGGTGGGTGTGGCAGGGCAAGGATACTGTAAAATCCCCATTTCTACCCCACTCCAGGGGAAGGATATACTGCAAAATCCCATTCCCTCCCCACCCCACTAACCTGATTTCTAGCTCTGTTCTCCTGTGCAGGGCAACAAAAGAAGACCCAGCTGATCAGCTGGGACTCTGATCAGCTGGGACTCAGGAGGCAGTGAATAGATGGGGGTGGGAAATACCAGAGGTGGTATTTACCGGTTCTCTGAATTACTCAAAATTTCCGCTATCAGTTCTCCAGAACCTGTCAGAACTGGCTGAATACCACCTCTGATTCTGTTCCAAAAACTACTTTATGCAGTGGTCTCTACAGTTTATCTGAACAGGGTTATAACAAGGGATCCAGGGAGGGTGTCCCCTTTATCTTTGGTTTAATTTTGATTTTATTAACCAGAACCAGAATGGACAAAACCATTTTCACTGTATTTAACTTCTTTGTTTTCATTCTTCTGTATTGCAAAAGAATGAAAGGACATACCAAATGAACATTTCTACTATTGCAGAATTTATCTGCATGACAAGAATGGCCCATTTAATTCAACTAATATTTGCCTTGGGTTCAGTATTAGCTTGACTGATTTGCACAGAGTTGCTATGCAAGTTATTCTTGCTGCTATCTGCTTAGTGGGTTGTCACTGCTGATTGTGATTAGAAAGGAATTTAGTGCAGTGGGGAAGTTTAGCAAATGTGAAAACACTTGACTAAGATAACATCGCAAAATGCACCATATATTATTTAGCTATCATATTTATCGTACAGCCAACGACAGAAGTTGGAGTGGTGTTGGGTGATTCCTCTTATGCCAAGATGATGTAGAAACCATAATTCAACTCTAAAAAGCACAAGCGCCAGCCTTATTCTAAATTGGCAAGCACCTGAATTCTCAGATTCATGTTGTTATACAAAGGGTCACTCTTGCTTTGAAATTCCTTTTTCAAAAAAGAGTCACCTGGTTTAAATTTAATTGCTGTGCACTCACATTGTTCAAAAGGCAAACTCTAAGAGTCTGCTGGTTGCTATGGAACTAAACATGGTGCTTTTCTGGCAGAAAACCCTAGATACGCATGTGCACCATATTCTTAATCAACCAGCACATGTATCCCAATCATCCTATCAATAAAGAAAAAACCAGTTATTTCCAAGTCCCGTTGTGCTTCCTAGTTCATTCTACCCTTGCTGTTTGGGACCACCATCACCATCACACCTTTTTTTTTTACATGGACTCTTTCTCAAAGTGAGCAATTCATGTGTAGAATTCCCCAAGCACCATGACCATTGCTGAGAATTGTGGGTGTTGGCCCAGTCATCTGCGGAATAAAATCCTCTCAGAAGCAGCTTTTCCCAATGGGCAAAATAAAGTGTTGACTTGCAAAACATGAAAATGTTTAACTGGTTACCAAGGTAATGACTCAGGCAAAAAAAAATCATAAATGAAAGAGGAGTAGCATATGAATTTATTGAGTTAATCACACTGCTTAGTAATGACTGCCAAGAAAGTAATCATCTTCTACCTAATACTTGGATTTGGGTTTTTGGGGGGATTTTTAATAGAACAGAATATAATTCTTTATTGGCCAAGTGTGATTGGTGCATAAGCTTTCACTGTACATACAAGGAACACATGATAAATCATGATCATAATCATAAAATACATTCATTATAAGCCATAAGATACAACACTCAATGATAGTCGTAGGATAATAAATAAGCAATCAATATAAATCATACTAGGATATTAAATAAAACAATATAAATCATAAGGTAGCACTAGTAATAGTACTTAGACTTATATACCGCTTCACAGTACTTTACAACCCTCTCTAAGGGGTTTACAGAGTCAGCATATTGCCCCCAACAATCTGGGTCTTCATTTTACTGACCTTGAAAGGATGGAAGGCTGAGTCAACCTTGAGCCTGGTGAGGTTCAAACTGACAAATTACAGGCAGCAGAAGTAGCCTGCAGTATTGCATTCTAATCACTGCACCACCATGGCTCATACAAGATACAAGCAACAAGATTATAGTAGAAAGTGGATAAGGAAATATGTAATAGGAAAGATGAGAAGGATAATAGTAATACAGCCTACTAGATAGTTTGACAGTTTTATGGGAATTAGTTATTTAGCAGAGTGATGGCATGGGGGGGAAATTGTGCTTGTGTCTAGTTGTTTTGGCGTGCAATACCCTATAGCATTGTCTTGAGGGAAGAAGTTGAAACAATTTATGTCCAGGATGTGAGGGATCTGAAGATATTTCCACAGCCTTCTTTCTGGCTCACGCAGTATGCAAGTCCTCAATGGAAGGCAGGCTGGTAGCAATTCTTTTTTCTGTAGTTCTAACTATCTGTTGAAGTCTGTTTGGTTGCAGTGCCAAACCACTCAGTTCATAGAGGTGCAAATGACAGACTCAATAATTGGCATTCAAGAAGTTGCATTTAAGAAAGAAGGGAGGGCTAAAGTAGGATCAAGAAGAGGCTGGCAACAAAAAGTACATTTTCATTTCCATCTGTAGATAAGTTGATTCCTCTATTATGTAGTTGACATTTGTCTGCCTTCTGTTTCTTTGTTTTCAAATTGACATTCTGTCTTAACTATACTCATGCTATACAGATACAGCAGGTCTCTAATGTTAAAGTATATTACTATTTAGTAACAGCCTCCAAAGGGGTTTTAGAAAGCATTGTGTAGCTCTGAGACTATATACATTTGTCCAATACTGAACCTCCCACAACTGATGTAGCAGCTAAATCATAGGAGCATTAAGTTGAAGGTTGCCTCAGAAATGTTACTTTACTTTACTTTACTGTACTGTACTGTACTGTACTTTACTGTACTGTACTGTACTTTACTGTCATTGCACCTTGTACAATGAAATTAAATACTATATTGTACATTATGACTATGAAAATGAACATAAATACACATCCTTCACATTCTATACATTGAATTGAAAACCCCTGATATTGCATTAATATTGCACTATACAGTAGAATTCAGTAGAGTTACTGCTCTGGGATAGAAGCTGTTTTTCAGCCTATTTGTCCTTGTTTTTATTATCCTGTACCGTCTGCCAGATGGTAATAGTTCAAAAAAATAATCTTCTCACTAGTCTTCTCGCTATTCAGGGCAGAACTTGCTAAAGCAGGCCTGGCTGTTTTAAAACCCCTACGTCATATCCAGTCATTTGACTGTCCCTGTCTGGCCCACATGAGGTCAATCAGAAATTAGAAATCAAATGTAAGTCAGTGTGTGCCTTGCACACAATACAATCTTTTATTTTGAAGGTGACTGCTATTTTTTTTCCAATTTAAATATCTCCATGCATGCATGCCTATGGACCTTCATGCCCTTATGGTTTGGCCCTCCTCAATAATTTCAGTTTCTCATGTGGCTCCTTGGGAAAATCAATTGCCCACCCCTGCAGCTAAAGCATTTCAGGTAAAGGATTTCCAGTTTTGAAAACTTCCAGGGAAGGGAAACTTAACTTTTCATGAGGTGACCACCTACTGTTACTTTAGCAATGACAGTGGCATAGCATGATTCATTTGGGTCAAATGTTTATATTCTCCAGATCTGATAACCACCTTTTTTCTGTACTTTTTAAGCAAATATTTTACGGTTGGTGGCTATTGACCAAGGATGTATGTGGTTAGTGACGTTAATTTTAAAATCTGTCACCCCTTTCTCCAGCAACATGTTTCTCCTTCTCACGTTGTTAGCACCAAGGCAGCAGAATCGTGTAGCTATGTCAGTGCAATCATGTAACTTCATTACAAATGGGAAAAGTTACACATGGTGTCCCTCTACCTCTTTTTACATCTTTTTGGATTTGCCTGGTTTTTTGATCCAATAGATGTAGAAAAGAAAAGCATTTGTGACAACGAGATTTAAGAAAAGATCAATGTTAGCCAATGTGGCACTGATAATGGGAGTGGGATTTAAGCATAAACCCTTAATTAAGTGAACCTTCTACAATTAACTACCTGATCCACTGACACATTTCTGTGTGTTTACTCTGGCAGAGGCAGTTGTGTGCAAATAATATCAGCACTGACTTTTAGAGACTAACAAGGAAAAGTGCGCTTCAACCAGAAAGACCTCAGTTCAGCGCTTCCATGTTTAACTCCCCAGGAATATACCAAATTGAGGAGGGAGTAATGATGTCACACCTGGCCTATCAGGACATAACTGACAAAATTACAACATTTGCATTGTTAGTGTGATGTCATACCATGTGTGACCTCATTGTGGCTTTTACAACTTGCCAATGTCCAGTCTTTTTTCTTTACATTTACTTTCCAAAATGGCTCTTTCCAGCAAGGGCCCATCATTAACATTGTTTTGTATTTGGTTTCATGGGGGGGGGAGGGGTTGGATTTAAGTATTCATCCCATGGGAACTCAGAAAATATCACTGGGTGTTGGATTTGTCATCCATGCTTTTTATGTCACCTTTTTTTAAATTCTGCTTCATGCATATAAAACCCTAGTAAAACCACACCTAGAATACTACAACCAATTTTGGTCACCATACCACAAAAATAGATGTTGAGACTTTAGAAAAAGTTCAAAGAGGAGCAACTAAGATGATCAAAAGCCTGGAGACTAAACCATATGAAGAATGGCTGCAGGTTTTGGGTCTGACTAGTCTAAAGAAAAGAAGAATTAGAGGTGACATGATAGCAGTATTCCAGTATTTGAGGGGCTTCCACAAAGAAGAGGGAGTCAAATTATTCTCCAAAGCACCAGAGAGCAGGATAAGAAACAATGGTTGGAAACTAATCAAAGAGAGAAGCCACCTGGAATTAAGGAGAAACTTCCTAACAGTGAGGACAATTAACCAGTTGAACAGCTGGCCTTCAGAAATTGTGGGTGCTCCATCACTGGAGGCTTTTAAGAACAGACTAAACATCACTTGTCTGAAATGGTATAGGTTCTTATTCTTGAGCAGGAGGCTGGACTAGAAAACCTCCAAGGCCCCTTCCATATTCTATTCTATTCCATTCCATTCCATTCCTCACAAAGTGCCCCAATACAATCATGGCCTGATTCTGTTGCATGTAATTCCTCAGAGGTAAATGAACTTCACATCCTTTGAGACTTACATTTATTCAATTGTCAACAACAGGACATACTTATGTTCTAAATCAGCTGATTGCAACATATTCATTCCAATTCATCTATACATTAACATGTCACACCTAAAAATGTAAGTACATTCCATATCAGCAACGAAGTGTATATGAGGGAATCCTTCAGAGCCATCACCTTATCAAATCATGATGTTTTGAAGGATATTGGTCATTTAATATTAAATTGCTGAGAAGTGGGACCTGAGAAGAATGTACTAGTTCGAATCATTTTTGCCTTCCTCCCCTACTTCTCTGGATATATTTTAATCATTATAAGTGATTTATACATGAGGGCTTTATGGACAGGAAATCAACCTAAATATAAAAATAATAAAGTAAATAAATAAAGGACCAGAGTAAAACTTAATTACAAGAGGTTAGTGGGTGATCTTATTTTGATTATAGAAGAACTTCTCTCAGAACCACTTGAACAAACACAAAATATAGTTGATAGCATTAAAATAAAATAATTGCTAACAGTTAAAGTTTTGATGACAAAGGTGGATTCTTGCCCTTTTCCTAAATACTGGGACAATGGGGCACCTCCACAGGAGAGGATTTGATAACCTGAGGGATGCATAAGAGAAGACACTCTCCTATGTACCAAACCTCTGAGTTTCTGGCAATGGAGGCCTTTTCATAGGAGTCTCTTCTGCTGCTTCAGAACAGGAAGACAGTCCCCTAGATAGTCAGGCCTTACACCAGTTAGGGCCCATATAAAGAATCAGTGCATTTCCAAACAATGGACCTGATATTTGTGGGAGAGTTCAATCTGCCTCAATCTTCAAATCCAACATTTTTCCATCCCAATAGTGTAGCACCCTAATTTGTCTGGATTTCATTTCATTTCTCCCTTATTCAGCTCATTGTCAAGATTAGGCAACCCTAAACTATTATGATTTAATGTATGGGCCCACAGAGTTACCTTCTGGCAAGATGGGCAGCCAATAAATTTTACAAAAAAATAAATAAAATTCACACATTTTAAGCTGGTGATTGGATTTCCGTAATGCACTGAACCTTAAATATCTAATACATTTTAGGCTAGGCTAGTATTTTGTACAAATGCATCCAAATTTGTAAACCATGCACTGCTTGAAACATCACATGTTCAGCAATCTATAGTGATCTTCAAACATTAAAGCCAGACAAAATTCACATTTAGAAATCACAAATGGCTGGGTTCTCATGTTGTACTAAGTCAGAGTAGGTTGGAATAGACTTCCTCAAAGATCCCTTCCAAGTGTGATTCTCTGAGTTAGCGTGGACTAAGCTTAATGTTACAGAATTTGCATTAACATAATCCTGCCAGCCTTGTTCTACAAACATGTGCAATATTTCCTCTGGGCTAATATATCCACCATGGCATTGTGGGCCCTGTACCTGGGGAATAAGGAGCATGACGTTCCGGAAGAGATGGTTAGTGTGAAATCAGTCTGCTTAACACAGAAGGCATCAGAGCCGTGATGGCGCAGTGGTTAGAATGCAGTATTGCAGGCTAATTCTGCTGACTGCCAGCAGTTCAATTCTCATGATTAAAGTTGACTCAGCCTTCCATCCTTCCAAGGTCGGTAAAAATGAGGACCCAGATTGTTGGGGGCAAGATGCTGACTCTGTAAATTGCTTAGAGAGGGCTGTAAGGCACTATGAAGCAGTATATAAATCTAAGTGCTATTCAGAGGTGGTATTCAGCAGGTTCTGATCAGTTCTGGAGAACCAGTAGCAGAAATTTTGAATAGTTCAGAGAACTGGCAAATACCACCTCTGACTGGCCCCGCCCCATCTATTCTCTGCCTCCCTGGTTCCAGCTGATTGGCTGGGTCTTCTTTTGTTGCCCTGCACAGGAGAATGGAGCTGGAAAGTAGGTTAGTGCGGTCGGGAGGGAATGGGATTTTACAATAACTTTCCCCAGGAGTGGGGAGGGAATGGAGATTTTATAGTACCCTTCCCCTGCCACGCCCACCAAGCCATGCCCACAGAACCGGTAGTAAAAAAATTTGAATTCTACCATTGGTGCTATTGCTAGTGTTATCAGTCTTGGAATACTTGCCCTACCTCTCAAACATGAAAATAATGAAGTCTCTCTGAAAGGAATCCATAGAATGTCTATTAGTAGAATGAGTCTACCATTTTCAACGCATATTGAAGGTGATAAAAATATTAAAAATAGCTGGGGCACCATGTGGAGATACATATGCAAGAAGTAGATTTTATTTTCAGCTATTCCCTGGGGACGAGTCTGAAGTGTTCCTTAAGGGGAAAAAAAGCAGTGTAAAGAAACTATGACTGAGTTGAATTCTCGGAATATAATGATAGGAAAAAAACAGAATGTTTTTGACATTATTGTTCTATGTGACAAGACTGAAGTTGACTCAAGTAAGTTGACTCAAGCAAAGAAACAATTCAAATTATAATGAAGTTGCATAAAGTGACACAATTCCTCCGCATTAGAGAATGGAGGCGTTTGGGGAATTTAATCACACAATGTGTGTAAATAGCAAACTCTGCTGTCTTTGTGAAAGTGTAGTCCATGTAGAAGGTCCCAGAAATAGCCTGAGAACAAACAGCACGCTTGGACAGATCAGATGATAAAGAAATCCTCTAACGTAGCATAAGGCATCTTCCAGCCTTCTCTGTATTTTGATATATCGAAGCGATCTTTGAGATTATTATTTTTCTCCACAGTGTGTCGTGCAGTCACATCACAGCTGTCCTCTTTAATTTCTTCTTTACGGGGCTCTGCTAAATGAGTTCCCAAGACACTCGAAGCAGAGGCTTCAGACAGCACAGTGAAGCGAAGCTGGCTTTTAAAAGGGGATTGAAAGCATTCAACCATACATATTTCAGACCTCATGCAATTATTTCAGGAAGCCTGAAATGATCTCTACTGGTGAGATTCAATCTTGTTTTGTTTTTCTAGAAAAGTTTTTTATCAGAACCTTGTTCCTTGTCTGAGCAGAAAGTGAAGGAATTTATATTCCATATCTATATATGATTTATATTTAAAAAAAACAAAAAGGCATATTTTGTATTTTAACTTTTGCAGCAGAGTACTTGACAATATGGCAGGGTGGAGAAGATGGTTTGTGTGAAGGATATGAAGATGTGAAAGAAGGACAAGTGATATCATATTGATCACAGAATCATCATGCAGTGATGCAACCATCATGCAATGATACAAATACAGCATTTGCATGATTAATGTCATGGTATATATTTATTTATTTATTTATTTATTATTTGAACTTATATGCCGCCCCATCTCCGAAGACTCGGGGCGGCTTACAACTAAAAAGCAAAGAACAATAAATACATTAAAAAACGATTAAATCAATTATAAGCCCAAATATTTATAAAATAAGTTAAAAATTTAAAATAACCCTCCCCAAAGGGTCACAGCCCGGGTTGGTCAAATAACCAGGTCTTCAACTCGGGCGGAAGGTGCGGAGGTCAGGGGCCAGGCGGAGCTCCAAAGGCAGTTGATTCCAGAGGTCAGGGGCAGCAACAGAAAAGGCTCGTCGTCGAGGAACCGCCAGCCGGCATTGGCCCGCCGACGGAACCCGAGAGTCCTTGCCTATGAGCTCGAACAGGGCGATCGGTGTTTGACATCGGAAGAAGGCGCCCCTTAAATATTGAGGACCCATGTCGTGAAGGACTTTGTATGTTAACACTAAGACCTTGAATCTCACCCGAGCGCAACCGGCAACCAATGCAGGCCGCAGGAGGGGGTCACATGGGAGAACCGGTAACTCCCATCACCACCCGCCGCCGCGATTTTGCACCAGCTGCAATCTCGGATGGTATGCAAGGGCAGTCCCAAATAGAGAGCGCAGTAGTCAAGCCTGGAGGTAACAAGGGCATGAGTGATCGTGCACAGGGCGCCCATCCAGAAAAGGGCAAAGTTGACGAACAAGACGGAGCTGGGCAAAGGCCCCTGGCAACGCCCCCACCTGCTCTTCCAACCGAGCCGACATCCAGGAGGACCCCCAGATTCCGCCTATCCACAGGGGGCAGCACCTCTCCCCTATGGCCAAAGATGGATAATCTTGACTGGGTCGGACGCCGGTATGCACAGCCACTCAGTCTTGGCCGGGTTGAGTCGAAGCATGTTTCCGCCATCCAGTTCCGCACGCATCCAGACACCGGGTCATCAGGGAGAGGGCATCACTGATCTGGCCTGGGGTGGAAATGTACAGCTGAGTATCATCAGCGTACTGATGGAATTTCACCCCGAAACCACGGATGATCTCACCCAGCGGCTTCATGTAGATATATGATGTCACCTTTGCTTCTATTGGTTACCTGTGACCAATATTATGACATCATCTATATATAGTACATTGCACAGGATGCCACCATCTATACTCTTCTATGATATCAAAGAAATGTTCATCTGGTCCTCTTTAATAGAATCACAGTCTATATGTTTCTGCTTTCAGTGAATTCTATTATATGATCTTCAGGGGTGGTATTCAGCAGGTTCTGACCAGTTCTGGAGAACCGGTAGCAGAAATTTTGAGTAGTTCAGAGAACCAGCAAATACCACCCTCTGACTGGAGATTTTACAGTATCCTTCCCCTGCCACACCCACCAAGCCATGCCCACACAACCAGTAGTAAAAAAAATTGAATCCCACCACTGATGATCTTTAAGAAATGAACTGATCATGTAATCTCTTGAAAACAGAATCAGAACTTTTCCATTTCAATTATTTTATTTATTTATTTTATTTTGACTTATATGCCGCCACTCTCCAAGAGGACTCGGGGCGGTTCACAGATAAAAACACAGAACAATAAATTATTTAAAAAGAAATTAAACTAGACAAGCCAAAATACAACTATAAAACCGGATTAAAATCGAATTACAATCTGTATCAGTGGATGGAATTGGTGTAAATCATAAAATGGATGCATGGATAGGAAGATAGTTCTCTCTTAATATGACTACATATTCTACTGGGCTTGTCTGTCTGACGTACTGACTTTCTAGATCATGGACCCTCAAGCAGGAATCGGGAGGAGGGTACAAGTAGCAATGAAACAATCTATTCAGTTAATTCTCTCAGGCATATGTCCCGTTATTTTTATTTTTTAATTCAATGACACCCCACCCCTGCCTCTATCTATAATCTAATAGTACGAGCCAAGACTCTTACACTATATCTAATATCAACAAAATAGGAAATTATGTCTGGTTCATTACACATAATTATAGTGCATGCTTCTTCCAACAATAAAATCAAGCTGTGAGCAACTTTTTTCATATAATTAGTCTTCCGACCCACCCACCCACCCACCCCTTTTTTTTACCCTGTATTTTATATTATGAAAAATTCAAAATATTGTATCATTGCATTAAGACTCAGATGAGTTCAGAAATATTTTCTTGGCTTGGTTTTCCAAGGGCTCAAACTAATAGTTTTAAGCAAATTCATCATGAAAATAATTGAGTGGAATTTGGCCCCAGAGGTTTTACAATTCTTTCGGAAATTTTAAAATATAATTCAAATACTCAACCCATTTTCTTTAATTTTATTAAAATATTTATTAAATATCTGTTCATATTTCATAAATAATGAGACTCAGTTTTCATATTTGATTGTGAAATTATTTTTGACATTAGGCAATTAATACGTACGTTTTTATCTCAGAAACATGATGTAATTATTTAATATTCAAGAGTCTTTCAACAGTTACGCGCAAATGTTGTTTGTATCTGATATTATTGTATAGATTGTTAATATGAAACAAAATGTTACTCTGATAGTATTTTGGATGTCATATATTTTGGTTATGCATCAGGCAGGTGACAACTTGTAACATGCTGTGCATGTTACATCTTGCACATGCTCCGATATGGCTGCCAGCAGTAACTAGAGCTCCGTAGCGGGGAGCAGTGGATCTGTCCTGGCTGAGAGGGTAGGGTTTCGATTTCCAGCCCCTGACCCCCTGGAATTGACAGCAAATTGTTTAGGGGTGCGGAAGATGACATCTGTTCCGACCCCCAACTTGCGTGTGAAGATCTGCCCATGGATGTCGGTGACGGCGAGGGCAACGGTGAAGATGGTGGCAGTCCGGGGCCAACAAGAACTTTTGGCGTCGGCTAGAGCCCCGTTGGGAGGTGAGATCGGTATGGGAGCCGCTGCCGCTGTGGATGCCGCTGCTGTGCGGTTTTCTATCATTGCCTGTGTTGCCTGTGTTGCCACTGTGCTCATCTCTGTCGGCTCCCGGAGTGTTACCTGTGATGCCATGTGAAGATCTAGCCTGGATTTGGGGCTGCGTCAGTGCAACGGACTGACGCTGCAGGCACCAAAATACCATAGGTGCTGGAGACTCAACCTGAACATGTGGCCTGTACCGGACTCAAGAAACAGGGCTTGCTATCCCAATGGGGAATGGGCTTACCGGCCTAAGTTGGGACCGGTGGGTTGGCCTATCCCCAGCTCTTTGTCAGCTGGGGCCGGTGAAGCTGGAGCTTTGGGCCTGCATCAAAATGGCACCCGGCTTGTCCCAGGGACTAGGGGTGTAGGTCTGGATAAGCCTCAGACTCGGCCCAGGGTGGACGATGCCCTGGCCTGGATGAACGTTCTCCCCTGGAGTTTGGAAAAAGATGGGACACACTCTAGGCGGCATTGGCTGCTGCAGGGGTTGCCTGGCTGCCCTGGTTGGTATCGGCCTGGGCAAGGGCAGCTGGCCTTTGATCCCTCCTCTGTTAACTCTTTTGTCAACTGGAGACTTTGGCTGTCTCGAGATCCGGACAGAGGGTTTTTCCCTCCTTCTCACTTTGTCGGTCCCTAGGATGCCTGTCATGATGAATGTTCCTGCTGCCGTGAGAGGGCAACGGTGAACAGTATGAGAGCGCACCCGCCAATGTGTTGTGGGAGAACAGTGAAGGCTGGGGGCGTTGTCTCTGCTGGCTGTGGCCAGGACTCTCGAACGGGTGAGTGGTGGAGTGCCACCGATGGTGAGAGCACGGTGGCCAGTCCGTGGTTGGGCCCTTTTCCATCGGGCCCCTCAGTGGCTGTGAGAGGACCCCCAGGTTTGGACTGCCCCAGAAACTCTACTTGGACTGACCATTCGATCTAGATATTTTCCACTTGGTTTTGCCTGCCATCTTTCTCCCCATATTTTTATGATCTGAACGCTGCGGATCTATAGAGTTACTGAGCTGCAGGCCCTGAGGGATTCCCCTCTATCCCGGGTGTGGCCTGCTGGGTTATCGAAGGCCTACCTTGATGACAGATCTTGGGATCCCGAGAGGTGGCATTGCGACCCCCAGGGGTAGGGCCTTCTCTGTGGGAGCACCCACCCTATGGAACCAACTGTCCCTGGAGCTTTGGGTGGCCCCTGACCTCCACTCTTTCCATCGGGGCTTAAAAACATGATTCTTCCAACTCGTCGACCTGGACTGAGGGTGGGATGGGAGTTTTAAATGATTGTTTTTATTGTTTTAGACTGCAAATTGCTTTTCTTATTTAATTTCTTTTTAATTGTATATTCTGTACTGTCTTTTTATGGTTGTACGCCGCCCCGAGTCCTCAGGGAGATGGGGCGGCTTAGAAATCCAATAGATAGATAGATAGATAGATAGATAGATAGATAGATAGATAGATAGATAGATAGATAGATGCACACATCAATATAATCGTGGCTTACGTTAATTTAACAGTGTAATTTTATGTGTCTTGTTAGAATTCTGGTTCTAGTCAGTCAAGTTGAACTGACTTTAAGTAAGTAACTTAAACAAGGCTTAATGTCTGTGGAGATTCTCAGTCATCCAGGTCATAGTTATCTCAAAGTGCTTTTTCAAGAGGCACCTTGGGACAAAAGGGACAACCATGGATTAAGTAAGGCTTAAGTTTGAAATTTCATTCAGCTGTAATTCCAAATCAAGCACTGCTTGGTATAATCTGTTTGAAAAAAATAATGCCAGTCATTACTAAAAAGCTTCCAAACATGGTCTATGGAGATTCTCAAGTCATCCAAATTATGTTTGTCCCAAAGGTGCTTTTTTTTTCAAGAGGCAACTGGACTACTTGAGGACACAGACAATCCTCCAAGTGGCCTCAATGACTCTCTAAAAGAATGTAAATGACCAGCTGTCTTCAAAGAATATAAATCCTTCCATTCCCCACCATCCAGTAAGAGCTGAAGAAGCTTCTTGGATGAGAAGCAAAATGTCTTCAAAGAAAAACAAAGAAGTCCAGGTGCCTCTTGAAAAAAGCAACTTTGGGACTTCCAAACATGGGAAATATGATGTGAAAAAGCTATTGTCAATAATGGGATATGCAGGGATCCTGTGTGTAAAAATATGCTAATAAGGATCTGCATGCTTCAAATATTATTTGGAACAGGTGCTCCAGAACACATTGGAATGGAAACAGGACCATGTCACCTCTTTAAAGCCATGAATTTCAAAATGATGTCCAGGTGCCTGGAGGCGGTACGGGTCTGGATGGGGAGGAACAGGCTCCGACTCAACCCGGCTAAGACCGAGTGGCTATATGTACCAGCATCTCGAGTTGTCCAGGATATTCCACCTTTAGCAATGGGGGGAGAGATGTTGCCCCTCATAGATAGGGTGCGCAACTTGGGCGTCCTCCTGGATGCACGGCTCAGTTTGGAGGAGCAGGTGGGAGCCGTGGCCAGGGGGGCATTTGCCCAGGTTTGCCTGGTGCATCAGTTGTGCCCCTATCTGGACTGAGATGCCCTATGTATGGTCACTCATGCACTCATTACCTCCCGTTTGGACTACTGCAATGCTCTTTACATGGGGCCGCCCTTGAGGACCACTCGGAGGCTTCAACTTGTCCAGAATGCAGCGGCGCGGGTTGTGATGGGAGTGTCCTGATACTCCCATGTTACACCCCTCCTGCGTGAGCTGCACTGGTTACCGGTTGCCCTCCGGATGAAATTCAACGTGCTGGTACTGACCTATAAAGCCCTACATGGCTTAGGACCAGGGTATTTGCGGGAGACCCTGCTGCCAGTAACGGCTTCCCAATGTCCCATGCGCTCCCATAGACAGGGCCTCCTTGGGGTGCCATTGGCCAGACAGTGTCAGCTGGTGACCCCCAGGGGTAGGGCCTTCTCTGTGGGAGCACCCACCCTATGGAATTAGTTGCCCCTGGAGCTTCGGGTGGCCCCTGACCTTCAATCCTTCCATTGTGGCCTGAAAACATGGCTTTTCCAACTCGCTGACCTGGACTGATGGAGGGTGGGGTTTTAGTGAATTGTTTTTATTAATTTTAATTGATTTTTGGGTTTCTTATTTAATTCTTTTTTAATATTGTATTGTATTTTTTATGATTGTACACCGCCCCGAGTCCTTCAGGAGATGGGGTGGCATAATTAATAATGATGATGATGATGATGATGATGATGATGATGATGATGATGAATTTCAGCCTTCCTTAGGAGCTTGAAAATGGATGCAGGTGTTTTAAAGAGTGATCTACTTAAAGAATCCATGTCTGTTTTCAGGGTTCCTTGAGAGGAAGCGTGAAAAAGTCAAGTTCTCAAAGAAGTGATGTCCTTTCCTTCCCATGAATTCTAAAACACTTCGTTCAAATCATTTTCAAAACATGCACCATCCAGCATAATATTGCAGTTCTCTTTACCACTGTCCCTGTAATGGAAATCCACAGGCTTTCCAATATGTTTAAATGAAGACCTCTTATGTAAGAACAGTCTCTAGTGACATTGCATTCCCCAGCCTTCCCCAACTTGACAATCTGTACTTATATGTTGTGACTGCAATTGCCAGGATTTCTAGTCAATATTGCCAGTGTCTTGGAATTGTGGGTGTTACAATCTCAGCACATCTGGAGGATAGCAAGTTAGAAAAATCGAGTGTAGTCTGATTCTTGATATTCAAGGAAGTCATTGTGGATTATGTTATTGCTGAATTTCCCAGATTGCTTCATGCTATCTAAGGCTGAAAAGTAGGCAGTTGAACAAACTTTCCCTGTGTGTGTTGTCTGACACTTGGAACAATACAAAAATGTCATTTCTCCAACAAAAGCAAACAAATGAAACATTCTGTTAATAATTGATGTAGCCCTTCCCTTTTCTTAGGAAAGTGGTGAGTTTACCAGCTAAATCCAAAGTAGGTCAGTCTTTTCTATCAGCTTTTGTTTGAAAAGAGATCCATATAATTAATTTAAAAGACTTCCCCTCAGCGTGACCTAAACAAGCATTAAAATGTTTGCTGCTTTTTACTGATTGCTAAACTCTCCCTGGCTCAATTTGGAATTGGGTCAGTGGTTATGACTGCCATTGGAGAAATTAGAGAAAAGATCAGCTATGTCTGAGGGTTCTCTACTGACTTGTAGTTGCTTCTACACTGTATGCATAAGCAAAGCAACCAAAAGGACCAATATTAATGATCTATTAACTTCTGTAAACTTTTGGTAATAGAACTTAAACTCAAGTGCGCTAGCCAGTGAGCAATGAAATATTCACCAAAGCAGCTTCTTGTTCCAGAGGTCCATGCTTGTAACATTGGGATTTGCAGAAAAGGCAACCTTGCCTGGATCCAAGATCACATATATCTGTATTTACTTGATCAATATTGTTATGGGATTACACTTTTCATTTTTCCAGGTGTTTGTTGCTCTTGAGCAGGGGTGTCAAACTCAAGGCTTGGGGGCTGGATCCGGCCCATGGAATGCTTAGATCTTGTCTGTGGCACCACCCTGGAAACAGTGAAGGACCAGCCTCTGCCAGCAAAAATACAGCTCCGGAGAGCCCCACGCAGCCCTCCTGAGCTCTGTTTTCAGGCGCAATGGCCTCCTGCAACCCTCTGTGAGTGAAAATGGAGCTCAGGTGGGCCGCATGAGGCCCTCCCGAGCTCCATTTTCACTAGAAGAGCACTCGGGCCACCACAGGCACCTCCAACATGAGTGATGTTGAGCTAGCCACACCCACCCTGGTGCCCCGAGGTCCAACACAACCCTGATGTGGCTGTCAACAAAATCGAGTTTGACACCTCTGCTTTTGAGGCTACATGTACGTCTGTTTTCAATGAACAAAAATAAGGACAAATGGTTAAATATAAATTACACTCAGGCGTCTCAAGGAGGAAGGGAGGAATCAATTTAAGTCACTAACCAGACTTTTGTAGTTGCTGTTTGCAGCACATATTGCAGAGTTGGCATAAATCGATTCAAAGTAAAATCAATTTACATTTTGAACAACATGAATAATCTCATCATAGCAAATGAGTTCTCCACAAAATAGACATAATGTAATGGGTACATTTTATTCTGAATCCATTAATTATGACTTTAGTAGCATACTGAAATCATAAAGGTAACACTATTATTTATCTCTTACTTTCACATGTAGTTTTTATTCATAGTTTCTCTCAGTAGAGTTCCTTCATTTTGCATGGTTCGCTCAAGAACCTTTTAGGTTTTGTCTGAATGCTACTATCACAAAAGCAAGATTTAAGCAAAAGTACTGTGTGAGAGTGTTCTATTGTCCTTTCCAAATAAACAAACCTTTTTATTGGAATGGAGTATGCATGGAGTGTAAAAAGGTGTGAACTACAATGTACAATTAGTACAACCCATGTTTGTTAAGCAGCTTTTGATACTATTGTTTTAATGGCATTTATTTCCAAGCAAATTTAGGATTGCAGCCTAATCAGATATTATTTACATACCATTAGTTTTCATTACACCATGAAAATGTATACTTGTTGAGCAAGTTCTTTTAATCTGGTCTTTTTAATCTAGTCTGCACTATCACAGGTGTGTTCTTCGAGAAAAGTTTCTACCTCAAAGACTTCTTAGAGGATGAGATACAAAGGATGGTAGGTTTTGTATCCTTAGTTTACATGAATTACAAGATCAAAGAGTTTCACTTCTTACTTGTTAGCATGCACATAAAAAATCTAAATCAGAATGCAATCCCTGTAGAACAGATTTTAACAGAGTTGGAAGGGACCTTGTAGGTCATCTAGTCAACCCCCTCCCCCGCGCTGCCCAAGAAGGAGACCCTTCACCATTTCTGACAAATGACAGTCCAATTTATGGCCTACAAATACAGGAACCTTTTTCAAACAGTCACCATAGCATGATTGACTTTTGCCTAAATTTACACCCTCAAAGAGGATTACAATGATGGATCTCCAAAATACAATTTTTTTTGGTCTGCGCATGCCCAAGATGGTGGTTGGTTGCTGAATAAGCTCCCGGGGGTGGTTGTCTGTTTCGGCGTGTGTGTGGCGGTGGAGACCCTCCTGACGCTGCTGAACTCTCTTGGATTTGTCCAAGAGAGCCCAGGTGTGGAATTGAGCTGTTTTCGACGCGGCTGGGTCGCCAGTGAGCTGGCACCCAGGCTCCCGATCTCGGCGGCTGTTCCCGGTGGCGGGGAAATGGTGGCTGCTTTGTCGGAGGCCCTGGCGGCATCGATGGCCTCGGCAGCTTCATTGGAGGCTGCGGAGGCTACGGCGGCTGGAGCGGCCGCAGTGTCGGTTTCAGCAGCCTTTTCAGTGGCTGCGGCGGCTGGAGCGGTGGAGGCAGCAGTGACGGCTGCTTCGGCGGAGGCTCCCGCCGCGGCCGCGGCTTTGTCAGCTGGGGAGGCTGTGGTGGCAGAGGCTGCAGAGGCTGTGGAGATGGCGGCCATTTCAGGGGAGGCTCCAGCCGCGATGGTGATCTCAGCGGCCTCGGCGGTCTTGGCGGCTATGGAGGCTGCAGCGGCTGGGACTGTGGTGTCGGTGGCAGCAGCCTTGGATGCTGCTGCTGTTGGCTGCTGGGCCAACCGATGAGGCCGTGTGCTGTTTTGGGGGCATTTTTTGGTGGCCCAGCGTCCTGGATGTTTTCGTCGGCCTCCCTGTCCTGATGGCCTTGTCAGCCTTGGTGGGAGCCCGGGTGGACGTGGAAGAGTTGGCGGCGGTGGATGGCTGGAATACCCTGGGCCTGAATTGTCGGGGCTTCCCGGCATGGAAACATCGGCTGGCTGGACTGACTCCAGCTGCGAATTCTGTTTCCGTCGGACGTTGGCCGGGTCGGGTGAGCTGCTGCTGGCCTGGTGGGGGTCGGAATTGACATTAACATCGGAGGGGCGACCCCCACAGTTGGCTGGCCTTTTACGGCTCTGGACCTTGGCCGCGATGGTGATATCAACATCTACGCTATCTCTTGACTCTCTACCTGGACTTCCCACCTATTTTACGTGTTATTCTTGCCCCATCTACTGCTCCTGCCCTCTACTGCTGTTTCTGCTGCCTGGTCTCTCTTGCTGCACTCTTGTGGGTGCAGTTGTCATCTCTTAATCAGCGGTCATGGTCCTTAGTCCTTCTTGGACCTTTCCCTTTTCAGAACTTGGTTTCAGGTAGGGCCCCATTGTGGTGTGAGGACAATGGGAGGACTACCCCTCTATTGTGAGAGGATAGAGGGGCTTAACAACTGACCCATCAGTTCCAATGTTGTTTTGACCACCGCGGTGAGAGAGCGGTTGGTCATCCAGTTCTATCTTGGCCCCCCGAACAGGTGTGAGAGGCCTGCTCATGGTGTGGAATCCATTGGACACTGTTACCTGGACCTTTATTCTCCACCTAGACACTTTACATCTGTGTAACATCTATCACCTCTGCCGTATGACGCTTTATTCTATCTCCACCCTCTATGAATTGTAATTTACTGTTCCATGGGTGTTTACTCGCTATCGGAGTTATGGGCCCTCAGGACTGCGCCCTTGTCCTTGAATTGGCCCATTGGGTTATCGACAGCTTATCTTAATGATGGATCCTGGGATCCCGAGAGGTGGCATGGTGCAACCAAGGGGTTAAATTTAAATTTGGTATTAAGGGACAACTTTTAAATTTTTTAATTCGATGTTTTAATGGGATAGGGAGGAGGGAGGGGGTTTACCCCGTGCTGGAAGATTCTGGTTTATCCAGGCCAGAGAGGGGTCTTGCAGTGGAGGGGCAGGGTGAAGGGGCCACGGGGTCCGCGTTGAGCAGGGAGGGATTAATAATCCCTAGGGCGATTGGTTATGGCAGGAGTAGGCGAGACAGAGGGCCAAATTATGTGCCGGGAGTGCGTCTCCGCTGTTTACAAGCAGTGGAGCGCTCCGACCCTCAGGTCTCTGCCCGCTCCCCTGGGGTCTTGTGAGGTGTGGTCCCTGGGCTTAGGCTGGTGTATGTAAATGCCAGATCTGTGGCTAATAAGGCCCCCCTCCTCCATGAACTTATTGAGGAGGAGGCTGCGGATCTGGCGTGTATTATGGAGACCTGGCTGGGACCGGAGGGGGGTGTCCCTCTGTGTGATCTTTGTCCCCCAGGTTTCTGGGGGCTGCACTGGCCACGAGCTCAGGGAAGGGGCAGAGGAGTAGCCATCGTTATTAGGGAGACCTTGTTTCCAAGGGAGATCACTGTCCCGCAGAAAGGTGGGTGTGAGTCCCTCCTCTTGAGGTTGGGCCCGGGTGGTTGGTTGGGCCTGTTGCTGACGTACCTGTCCCCCAGCTGCATTGCAATGGCCCTTCCCGAGCTGCTGGATGCCCTCTCGGGGGTGGCGGTGGAGTTTCCCAGGCTTATGGTCCTGGGGGACTTCAACTTGCCTTCTCTGGGAGTGGCGTCTGGTCTGGTCCGGGAGTTCTTGGCATCCATGACTGCCATGGACCTGACCCAGGTGATTCAGGGACCCACCCATGGGGGAGGGAACATGCTCAACCTGGTTTTTATCTCGGGACAGTGGTGTAGTGATCTGGGGGTGGATCTCCGGTTGTTTTACCCCTATCATGGATAGATCACTATCTCCTGAGGCTGGTTTTCCAACTGGCTGCCCCTCGCTGCTGGGATGAGGAGCCGATATGATGGTTCCACCCCAGGCGCCTGATGGACCCGGAGAGGTTTCAGATGGCCTTGGGGTCCTTGCCCACCTCCCTCAACCACAGCCCGGCTGAGACCTTGGCGGCCGCTTGGCAACAGGCCACCTTGGCAGCGCTCAACTGGGTTGTCCCCTTGCGGCCTCTTCCTCGCCGCAGACCTTGCTTGGCTCCTTGGTTCTCAGAGGAGCTTCAGGGGATGAAGCGGTGGAGGAGATGCCTGGAGAGCAGATGGAGGACTAGTCGTTCCGAGTCTGACCGTGTCCAGCTAAGAGCCTATATTAGGACTTATCTGGAAGCGATTAGAGCGGCGAGATGTGCTTATTTCTCCGCTCTGATTGCGTCCGCAGATGATCGCCCTGCTGCCCTGTTCAGGATCACCCGCTCCCTCTTGCATTTAGAGGAGAGGGGGGACCCTTTGCGGGGCAGAGCAGAGGAATTTAGTTTACATCTGGCGGATAAGATCGCTCAGATTCGGGCTGGCTTGGACTCCGATTGGCAGGGTTTAGATGATGGAGTGGCAACGAGTCTTGTGGATCCTATCTGGGTTGAGTTTGACCCTGTCTCCCTGGATGAAGTGGACAGGATCATGCGGAGGCTGTCTTCCACCACGTGTTTATTGGACCCGTGTCCTTCCTGGTTGGTTTATGCCTCCAGGGAGGTTACACGCGGTTGGCTCCAGGCAGTTGTCAACGCTTCTCTGAGTGAGGGTTTTTTTTCCACCACCTTGAAAGAGGCGGTGGTGAGACCCCTCCTCAAGAAGCCTGCTCTGGACCCAACCATTTTGAATAACTACCGTCCAGTCTCCAACCTTCGCTTTTTAGCGAAGGTTGTTGAGAGCGTGGTGGTTCAGCAGTTTCCGCTGTTCCTGGAGGAAACTGATTATCTCAACCTGTACCAATCGGGCTTCAGGCCCGGGCACAGCACCAAGACAGCATTGGTCGCACTGATGGATGATCTCTGGAGGGCTCGGGACAGGGGTTTTCCTCTGTCCTGGTCCTTTAGATCTCTCAGCGGCTTTGATACCATCGACCATGGTATCCTTCTGCAGCGGCTCTGGGGGTTAGGAGTGGGGGGCACCGTTTTACGGTGGTTCTCCTCTTACCTTTCAGACCGCAGTCGGTGTTGGCAGGGAGCAGAGATCGTCCCCAGGCCCCTCACTTGTGGGGTGCCTCAGGGGTCGGTTCTCTCACCTCTCCTGTTTAATATCTACATGAAACCGCTGGGTGGTTTTGGGGTGAGGTATCATCAATATGCAGATGATACACAGCTTTATATCTCCACCCCAGACCGGATCAGTGATAAGCTCTCGGTGATGTCCCGGTGCCTGGAGGCGGTGCAGGCCTGGATGGGGAGTAACAGGCTCCGGCTCAATCCGGCCAAGACCGAGTGGCTGTTCTTACCGCATCTCGGTGTTCAGTGGAAGTGCCATCTTTGGTCATGAGGAGGGAGGTGTTACCCCCCATGGATAGGGCGAGGAATCTGGGTGTCCTCCTGGATGCGCAGCTCAATCTGGAGGAGCAAGTGGGGCTGTGGCCAGGGGGCTTTGCCCAGGTTCGGCCAGCTTAGCCCTTATCTGAACTGAGATGCCCTTCGAACGGTCACTCATGCACTCGTCACTTCCAGAATCGAGTACTGCAATGCTCTCTACATGGGGCTACCCTTGCGGATTACTCGGAGGTTGCAGCTGGTGCAGAATGTGGCCACGCGGGCAGTGATGGGGGTATCCCGATACTCCCATGTTACACCCCTCCTGCGCAACTTGCATTGGTTGCCGGTTGCCTTCTGGGTCTCCTTCAAGGTGTTAGTAACAACTTATAAAGCCCTAAATGGCTTGGGTCCAGGGTACTTGCGGGAACACCTCCTGCCAGCATCACATTCCGATCACCCCATGTGCTCCCACAGGAGGGGCCTCCTGGGAGTACCATCAGTTAGGCATTGTCGGCTGGCAGTTTCCAGGGCTAGTGCCTTTTCTGTGGGGGCACCCGCCCTATGGAATCAGCTCCCTGTGGATCTTCGTTTGGCCCCTGATCTCCACTCCTTTCGTCGAGACCTGAAGACTTGGTTGTTTCAGCAGGCCGGCCTGGATTGACCCGGGGGTGGGTTATTTTAATTTTATTGTTTTTATTGTAATTTTAATTGTTTTTTTAATGTTTTTAGCAATTTTAGACTTGTTTTGTTTAATATTGTTTTATTGTAATTTTCCTTTTTTTATATGTTCGCCGCCCTGAGTCCTTAGGGAGAAGGGCAACATACAAGTCTAATAAATAATAATAATAATAATAATAATAATAATAATAATAATAAGCCAATTATGAACTCATAGCTGCCGACTTATCATCTCTTGATTGGCACACTCTGTTCTCTGGCTGTAACACTACAGAAGAACATTATAACGTCTTCTTG
Organism: Naja naja; assembly: GCA_009733165.1. Taxonomy (NCBI): domain Eukaryota; kingdom Metazoa; phylum Chordata; class Lepidosauria; order Squamata; family Elapidae; genus Naja; species Naja naja. The sequence continues at coordinate 106,895,435 of CM019149.1, forward strand.
CTTGCACTTGAAAGAGTCATTAAACTATATGTTCCACTAGTAACCCCCATAAACAAAAAAAACAATTTACCCAAAATAATAAGAAAACTTCAATCTAAAAAAAATCCTTATGGTGTAAAAACAAAACTACATAGCTAACTTTAAAAGCCATTACAACACCTTACGCCAAAAGATAAAGGCAGAATGTACCTATTACCACTGCAAGCAAGAGGAAAATCTTCTATGCACAAAATCCACCCGTGCCTTCTATAACTTTGTAAACACCAAACTTAAAGACTCAAAAACCATACCACCCCTAAAAGGTCCTAATGGGAAAGACTATAGCAATGAAGCCATTAAGGCAAACCTCTTCAACACATTCTTCAGTTCAGTCTTTGTTAACAGTAATGGCTTATGCCTCACATTTCCTAATTGTACGACAACTAACTACAACGATCTACAAATTGACTTTACTGAAGATAACGTAGAAAATGCAATATGCCACCTTACACCATCTTTATCTATTGGCCCTGATGGCTTATGTGCATTCTTCTTTAAAAAGCTCTCCACTAGCAGAACCACTTAGCAAAATATATGAGTTATCATTCAGAACCAGCTCCTTACCAAACTTATGGTCTTTAGCAACGATCATACCTATTTTCAAAAAAGGTGACCCCTGCTTGGTTGAAAACTACAGACCAATCTCATTGTGTGCATCACGTGCAAAGTTATGGAATCAATTATTAATCAATGCATTACCTTCCACCTAGAGTCAAACAACTTACTCTCCAATAAACGATTTGGTTTCAGAAAAAAATTGTCCTGCAATTTGCAACTTCTACACTGCAAAAATATATGGACTACACTTCTTGACCAGGGTAAATCAGTAGATGTAATTTACATTGACTTCTGCAAAGAATTTGACTCAGTGGTACATGACAAACTACTATTAAAATTAAATTCTTACGGCATTTCCGGATCCCTTCACAAGTGGATTACTGCCTTCCTGTCAAATAGACAACAAATAGTAAAAATAGGAAACGCCCTATCAAACCCTGCACCAGTCATCAGTGGCGTCCCACAAGGGAGTGTTCTAGGACCCATACTCTTTACACTCTATATAAATGACCTCTGTGATCACCTTATTAGCAACTGCGTCCTCTTTGTTGATGATGTAAAGCTATTCAACACCACCGTCAATGCTACCGTCCTTCAAAAAGACCTTGATTATGTGCTTGAATGGTCTAACAGTTGGCAACTCCAAATCTCTACCAACAAATGCTCTGTCCTACACATTGATAAAAAAAATCTATATACCAAATACAAGCTAGGCGGACATGACCTTGTTGATGACCCTCACTTTGTCAAGGACCTTGGAGTTCTGATATCGAATGATCAAAGCGCCAAAGCTCACTGCAACAGTATTGCCAAAAAGGGCCTTCCTATGGGGGGGGCATATTTTTGGAGAAACATGGTATTACATGATAAAGCGGTGGGAAAAGGAGAGGTAGTACATGAGGAAAATTACCAAAAAATGAAGGTTAAATTAAAACAAAGACTACCAAGTAAAGAAGAGGAAAGAGTTGCATTATGTTATATAATGAATATGATGCCTGAAAAATAAAATAATCAGGCACTCAAAACCCAATCAATGTAATTAATACCTATAGGTACTTTGCATTGTATTACATTGAAGAAGAAAGATTTCCTAAATTACAGTGCTTCACTGGTAGAAAACATCAGGGAAAAGGTCAAGAAAATGTAGAGAGCTTGTAGCATATTATGTTTAATAAGTAACACTTAGATTAGGTCAACCAGGGGCACATTAATAGTTTAAAAATGAATAGAAGTGAAATGGAAATTGCAGAGGAGGAACAGAATAAAGAAATAGTTACTTTAGTCTTAATTCCCATAAGAAACCATCACATACAGATTATATTTTTGTATCTCTGAATCCCATATGGTGATAACAGGAAAACCGCCTATCTCCCTTTTCATCTTCAAGAACTTATTGCTAACTTTCTGACACACTCCAGATGCTATTACAGTAGCCCTTGACTTACAACAGTTCATTTTGTGGCCATTTGAAGATACAATGAAAAAAGTGATATATGACAATTTTTCGCACTTGTGACCATTACAGCATCCCCATGATCATGTAATTTACGTTTGGATACTTCCTATTTATGATGGTTGCTATGTCCAAAGGTCATGTGATCCCCTTTTGCAACCTTCTGACAAGCAAAGTCAATGGAGAATCCAGATTCACTTAACAAATATAGCAAGAAAAGTTGTAAAATGGGGCAAAACTCTCTTAACAAATTTCTCACTTAGCAACATAAATTCTGGGCTCAATTGTGGTTATAAGTCAAGGACTCCCTGTATTTTTCATCTAATTGGTTGGCTTAATAGCTAAAAACAATCGTGCGTGTGTGCATGCACACACGCATGCACAGGCGCACTCATGCATCTTAACAATCCCCTTCCTGGGAAAAGGACAGATCATTCTTCCCAGAGGTCTGATCCAAGCTTTGCCTAATGAGCTGTTGCAGCAAACCATGATGTTGCCAAAATGATGACAAGGTCAGGTTGACATAATCAAGGAAAGGCTGTAGTCATGTATCAGAGTATCAGAGTGTCTGATTCAAAAGTAAATTGTAAAATTTCATTATTATATTATCATGCTTACAGTATGCTGTCATTTAATCTTGCCCCTCTGTGGAACTCCATATCTCTGACCATTGTAGCGTGCTTCTGAAATTAGCAATAGCAGTTAGATTCATATACTGCTTCACAGTGCTCTACAGCCCACTCTAAGAAGTTTACGGAGTCAGCATACTGCCCCCAACAACTTGGGTGCTCATTTTACCAACCTGGGAAGGATGGAAAGCTGAATTAACCTTGAGCTAGTCAGTATCAAACTGCTGCCAGTCAGCAGAGTTAGCCTACAGTGCTGCATTCCAACCACTGGTTCTCTATCACAATGCTGCCAAATTAGGTGGCCATGTCCTGATGACAATACTTTTAAAGGATAAGTTGCACTAAGCCTGACTATTAGCTGGATTGGAAATCATCAGGAAATACCAAACTACAGTTAAGTTCTTGGTATTCAGTATCTAGGAAATAAGAACCAGAAGTTACGGTGTTGGGCTACGGTCAAAGAGACTCAGGTTTGAGTTCACCTTCAGCAATGGAAGTTCACTGGATGACTTTGTGCCAGTCATTCTGATACCACAGAAAAGTGGTGCCAGGTCTCTAGTCTACATCTAACTTTACTTTCTACTCTATCCCATCTAATCTTTACTTTTTCTGGGAGAAGTCTGCTGTCCAGTCAGAGTTACTTTATCCTCCTTCTACCTCCATTCTGTGCCTGTCGAACTGTCTTGTTAACCCTTGGCAGCCTCCTGGAGCCAGAAGGGAAGCCCTTCATTAACTGAAACTGTATGCTACAAGGGAAGGACCCATATGTGGGCTCTACATTTCTCCTTGGTTGAGGAACAAAGTAACTCAGCTACCAGCTGCATACTTTGAAGTATTGAATGATCAGTCTTCTCTTCTGAATTTTTAATGGTCTCATGCTAGAGTACACATCAAGCCAATCCTTTTTCCCCCACATACAACCCACAAGTTTTTTTTAATCCCTTCATCTTGTCCTACAGACCTTCTGACAAGTTTCCTTAGATTTATAACTGACTTACATGTCAACAGACCTGGGCATCATTCTGGTGTTTGCTAATCTCTCTGTTAAGATCACCAATTTAATTCCTGTCATGTCTCTCTCTCCATGCCTAGAACAACTTCCTGTTCATTCAGCAAATTTTCTAAACCAGAACTTGCTGGGCCATTTCCTTTCAATAGAAAGAAGCCCACATTTGTTGGCACATTTTTATTTCAACAACCAACAAATCTCCACCTGCCCTCACCCCCATCATCTGCCATTGCATGTGATGAAAGAAATGACCCATGCCCCATAGAGCATAGTCTGTGGGTTATTGTCTTATGAGCATGGTTTATTGTCAATTTTTATCTAAGGCTGAGTTCCTTCACTCCAGTGTTACCATTTCAGGCTATCCTTCCATTGCTTCCCAGCCTTCTTCTATTTCAGATGCCTTTAGGTCAGTTTAGGAAGGAAGCTGGCAACCACAGCTAGACTTGAGAAATACTAATATAATATATTCAAATACATTTCAGACTTGAGAAAGTTGTTAAGAATTTGACTGCTAGATACTGCAGTAGGCAAGTCTTTTGTTTTAGTTGGCTTCATTTTTTATTTTAATAAAGGATCTACTCTGAGTAATTTTTGTGAGCCTGTCACCAGGTAAACCAGTCCCATAATATGGGATGAAAATCTGGAGAGCCTAGATTCACAGTAGTGCTCAGTAAAAGCATGACAAAACAGAATCACTGTTCCACTACGGCTACTTCCATAAACCTTCTGTTGTCATTCCCCAAACACTCTTTGAATTCTCAAAATTATCTTCATAAGGGACTGCAGTTGTCCTCAGTGCAACTTCTGAAAACTCTAGACAAGTTGACTATAGGAGATTTGGAAAAATGTAAAATAAAAAATCAGCACCCAGTTGGGTTTCTTTTCCCAACTCCATTCTCATCACACAATATATTTGCTTTCACAGTGCAGAGGAAAAAACCCAGGATAAACACCATTCATGAGGTGTAAATCTGGTCGTTTGCTCTGCTCTGAAGCCTTGGCATGAGGATATTGTGGCATTGTGATTTAGGGACATTGTGGGAGAAAGCCAAGGAATTGATATGCAGAGATTTGTGGGAACTCTTGCCAGTGGGAAAGTAACCCTCTCCCAAGCTCAGCATTCAAAGAAGTTGCAGAATGAAAGTTTGACAAGAAGCTGTGTTGAGCTGTATGTAAACCATAGGTTACCTGAGTCAGCTGCCCAGTGTTACTAATGGAAGAATTCAAGGGCAGAGCAGCCATCTTTGAGTGATACCAGGAGCATCTTTGGAAGGACCCTAAAAATATCCCACAAGAAACTCCTAATTTAAAGGAAACTATTTATTTATTTATTTATTTGTTTGTTTTGACTTGTATGCCGCCACTCTCCAGAAAGGACTCGGGGCAGCAGGGAAAGATTTGAGAACAAATCCTGATTCAAAACTTCTACACATTTCAAAGTGGGAATAGAAAACTGTGTAGCTGGGAGTCTGTTTTTCTTAAAATGTTAAAATGTGGGGACAGACTTAAACCAAAATAGGGACAGTATTAGTGTTCATGGTATGGATTTTGAATCTTGTTATTCTAGTAATCCTTAATGAATACATAAAATAAAACAATATTTACACTAAAACTTCCAAAGTGAAAATAAGCTAGGAAATGCTCCTTAGCTCTGCAGCCATGTAGCAATTTGAAAGCTTTATTTGCATATAGCACAATAAATCTAAGTCCGAAATCTAAATTTGCTTCAGATCTCCACTTCCAAACACTCTGGCTGCTGTGGATTAAGCTCTATCATGATTTTAGTGCTTTTAATAATACTGGGCTTTGTGTGCATATTTTTACATGATATTTAACTTCCAGATGTCGTATGCCTCAAAGCTAAAATATCAGGTTCCTCCACTTCTTTTCTTTTCTTTTCTGAAGTTATGGCCAGCCCCACCCACATGCCTTTTATTTTATTTCTTTCCAACTGTAAATTGCTGCCCAACTCCTTGGCAACCTGAGTAGCTTACAAAGAAGAAGAAGAAAAGAAGGCATTGTTAGGTTTGAGAGAACCCCTAGATTACAAATATGCCAAACATCAAGAAAGAGTAAACATGGCTTCTTCTGTCCTTCTCAGCAGAGGAATTCTAAAAAGAAGTCAGCCAAAGGAAAGGAGAAGGTATCTGGCTTCCTTTTCCAGAGACAGGGTGTACACATAGGGTTAGTTGACATTAAGCAACAGAAGGAGATGTCTTGTTTTTATCCTCATGTCCTTCATCTACTAGGCACAGCCTTAAATTAACTTATTGTCTGGCTTTGTATGTTTTTTTAAAAAAATAGATTGTTTCTACAATCACACTCATTCAAAAGTCTGTGACTTGTCAGTCTGGATTTAGGTTATTTAATTTACTCCCTGATTCCATCAGTCACCTTCAATCCAGCCCTTTCCAATCTACATTGCAGTCTTTAGATTACATGATCCATCACACATTTCTGCAGTGAAATTTGAACAATGTGTCAACCATCAATTCTATATTATCACTAACATATAGTCTTGAAAATAAAGATTTTCAAGATAAGATAAGAGCCATGGTGGTGCAATGTTTGGAATGCAGTACTGCAGTCTACTTCTGCTGCCTGCTGGCTGCCTGTAGTTCAGCAGTTCAAATCTCAGCAGGCTGAAGGTTGACTCAGCCTTCTATCCTTCCAAGATCAGTAAAATGAGGACCCAGTTTGTTGGGGGCAATATGCTGACTCTGTAAACGGCTTATAGAGGGCTGTAAAAATACTGTAAGCAGTATATACATCTAAGTGCTATTGTTATTGTTGGAAAAACACTGCAGCTGAAAAATCATCTTTATGATGCTGGGAAATATAAAGTCATATAAGCCTAAGTGCTTTTTTTTGCAGTTTTTCATTGTAATTTATGTCACGTATGCCAAGAAAGTTATTCAGTTAGTGTGCCTTCCTCCCCCTCCCATTTGCCTTTCTTCCCAATTGTCTGTGGGTTCCTCTGCCTGTTGAGTTACCTGGTAATCTTATATACATTGGCTGATGTCATTGATTATGTAAGCATAGGGAGAGAGAGACTATTTGTGTATGTCTCTAGGTATATATAATCTTGTAAATAACAGCCAAGTATGTGTATGTATAGGCAAACTCTGAAATACTCACTGCAGGTCACGCAGCCAGCTTTCATGGCTAAGGCAGGACTGGAACTCATGATCTCCTGCTTTCTCTCTTGGTACCTTAACCACTAGATCAAACTGGCTCTCAGATAATATTTAAGGGAAGAATTGTATGAATTTAAAAAACACATTTGATTCATCTTCAGTTTTAGCAATAATAAACATCAATGCCCATCAAGCCACACTCTCTGAATGCCATAGGTGTGTGCTGCTCAGTAAGAATTTCTCAAAATATCCATGTTCATCAATCCCAATAAGATATTGCCAAATGAAATCAGAGTATGTGTATACTACTTTCAAACAAAAGATACTTGCTCTTGGGAAATGGAGTGTTCCTGCATTCATCATCATATGTGGAAATGATGCAACAATGAGAATTAGAATAAATGTTTTGTTTCTTCTTATGGGCATCCCCTTTCTCCAAAATGTGTCTCTTCGTTTCCAAACACTTTAACCATGCTGATGACTGGCTGTGGAAATAATAACCACATTTTAAAACTGGTTCAAAAATATTGAGGCTATACAAAGGGGTGGGAGAACCTTATGGGCTGAACCCAGGTTTTTCTTCTTTCAATTTTCCAATTTAAAAAAAAGGTTAGGGTTAAGCTGAAGGCCTTCTAAACACAAGTTAAGCTATAAAAAGCACAAAGTATTCACATCTGCTGTCTTTGGCATGAATAACAATCTGGACCCTGAGACAGGAGGTGAGAAGTTTGGCATGTGTAGTGGAGCTGACTATATTTAGTCTAGGCTGCTCCTGGGCACAAAATGTCTTTTAAAGGTTTAGCATGTGCCTAGAATATTAATATGGAGATGAAATCTATGGGTGGAGAAAGGTGGCAAGCCTATTTGGACCACAAGATCAATTAGCGTTGTGATTGTCTGCTGGTTCTGCAACTTATTTGACTCATAAAGAAAAGAGTTTGCTACAAAAGACTGTTGTAAGATATGTGTATGCTTAAGAAACCATGGTTTGTGCTCAAAGGCATTCTGTTAGGGCAGGATATCAGACTTTGTCCTGGCATAGCTCTCAACAACTGAGTGTTCTGTCACTATGATAACAACAGCTACCAAATTTGTCAACCAGAATTTCACCTTTGGCTATACAGTGTTTCTAGGAGTTGACATTTCCTGCTAATCTGACATGTGCAACTTCTTTTAGAGACTGGGTTTTTTTCTGTGTCAGCCCTTTCTTCTGGTTGTGTCCTGGTAGACACTTCTTACAACCACCAATCAAAAGATGCTGTGATGTTTTCCACTTTGTTTTCCCTTAAGGGCTTTTCTGAATTGTATATTTTCAAGTTGCTTCTGCAGGCCATCCCATTGTAAGGCTTATGTGGTGCAGCTGATATTAACCTTTCTGTCCATACTACTATTTTTTGACCGGCTTCTAGTAAAAAGAAGGTAGGCCTGACAAGACTGGAGCATTGTCCCTCGGGTACTTAGTGGTCAGCATTCTTTTTCTGCAAATGCTCATAGAGAACCTATAGAAAACAAGTCAGCAAGAATGCCCATGACTTCTTCAGCTGATGCTCAGAATTAAACAGCCTTGAGAAGCCTTGTATCAGCAGATGCATCTGAGAAGGATGAAATTTCAGTAGCCCAACTGAACAAACTTAGCCCTTTTAAAGCTGGGAATTGGCATTAGCAACTATTTCTCACACATTACCCCATGTCTGAATTTTAGGCAGCAGATTGTAGTTATTCTTACAGAATTTCTTGGAAACAGTATCTACAAATGAAGACGAGTAAGTTTCGGAGAAAAGAACAGCCAAGCTTCCAAGCTGATTGCAAGCACTCTCCTTCTCCAGGGAGGTTTACTTTAGAAGTTGTTGTATTGTAACTGGCTGGTGTTTCCCCCCCCCCCCAAAAAAACTGATTTGTTCTGATCTGTCTTATCTGGCAGACTTCGTTAGTGCCGAATCTCCTTTTAGTGCTGCTACAAGAAATTGAATTCTTGAATTGAATTGAACCAATTAGCTTTGGTGCTGTACCCTAAGCATCCTTTGCAAGCAAGAAGCCTTCAGTTCTCACCATTTAACTTCACTTCCATGGAAGGAAGCTCTGTAAGCACTATGGCATCAGAAAGAACACTCAAGTTCTACATGATAAACAGGAAAACTAGTGGCTTTTATTTCACCCTTGGTCTGTGCAAAGTAGTATGCAAAGACAGTGAATCAACGAGAACAGTCATAGCCTTCAACTAAAAGTGCAGAGCTTGCAGCACCAAGGTTAGAATTTCCCATCCCTCCCAGTAATTCCTACCCACTAGAACAGGGCTGTCAAACTCGCGGCCTGTGGGCTGGATGCATCTGGTGCTGGCCACACCCATGCCAGGCTTAGGGAAGGGGAAAAAAGTCACGATATGTCACATAACAACATGAGTTTGACACCTCTGCACTAGAAGATGTTTTTGTATTGTACTGACCTCTATGCTTTTTCTCCTTCCCATTCCCTTTACTTTGCTATTACTTAAATTTTTGGAGATGGGGAAATAAAATATTGAACCCAGAAAAATGTTATGGCACAATTCATTTTTGACATTTTTACTTCCAACGATTTCAGTGGCGAGAAAGAGAAACGGGCATTAAACTTTTCTACTGAGTGAAATTAAAGCTTCAGTGCTACTTGGAAAGATGTTACCCTGTTACCATTAGAGGGCTTTCTCATAAGCTGACTCATTTCTCATTTTCCTTTGTATGAAGGTTCCCCGGGCTAAAGCCTTATACAGTTACAGAGGACAAAATCCTGGAGAACTGAGATTCAACAAAGGAGATATTATTACCTTGTACCGTCAGCTGGATGAAAACTGGTATCTAGGAGAAATTAATAGAGTCAGCGGAGTGTTTCCAACAAACGCTGTGAAAATCATCAAACAGTTGCCACAGCCGCCACCACTGTGTCGAGCACTATATAATTTTAATCTGAAGTCCAAGAATAAAAATGAAAAACCAGATTGCCTCTCTTTTCATAAGGTAAGCACCCAGCCAGCAAAACTGAAAATCTAATTTAAAAATGTCCAGTTACACTTTAGGACATGTATTTTATGATATGAAAAACATTGAAATGAATGTGTATAGGGGACATGCCTACTTCCTCAATCCTTTCCTAGTTTTTTAAGGTGTACAGTATTGGTGAGCTATGTTTTTGGTAACTGTCCGTAAGTATTTATATATTTTGAAGCAAAGTCCACTTTTCATTTTAAGTAAACCCAAAGTAAGAGACAATAAAATAAAACAATTATGTCAGTTGACTATCCTCCACAGGGATGGACCACCAAACAAACGTCTTCAGTAGGCCTACCACCTTTATGTGTCACAGCTCTATCCACTCCTCCTACCTGGGTCTTTCTGCTTTGATCAGGCATCAGTAGGCAATAGGAACAGAGTGCTATTTCCATGTTTCTATTGGGACACAAGATATATAAGGAATATATAGCAGAGGTGGTATTCAGCAGGTTCTGACCAGTTCTGGAGAACTGGTAGTTTGGAGAACCAGCAAACACCACCTCTGACTGGCCCTGGCCCCATCTATTTTCTGCCTCCCAAGTCCCAGCTGATCGGCTGGGTCTTCTTTTGTTGCCCTGCACAGGAGAAAGAAGCTGGAAAGCAGATTAGTGGGGTGGGGAGGGAATGGAGATTTTACAGTATCCTTCCCTTGTCACACCCACCAAGACATGCCCACCAAGCCATGCCACACCCACCAAGCCATGCCCACAGAACCAGTAGTAAAAAAAAATTGAATCCCACCATTTTGCTACTGCTTTCTCTCATTAAATGTACTAAGAAGGGACCCAAGTGAATTTCCTTCCTCAAAGCTCTCAAATCTTAAGATTTCTTCTTCTCACATAACTATCATCATCCTCAGGTCCCCAATATGTTATATTCATCTCATTCTTGTAATAGTTTTCTTAAGCTATTTTTTTAAATTCCCACTTTAGTTTTTTACCTTCTATATTTCTTGCAGAGATTGGTAAACTGATTCTATTATATTTGGCAAACCAGTTTGCAGAGACAGGAACAAAAAACTTTTCACACTGCTGATTTATTGTACCACCCAACTATTGCTGTGGTGAGATGAAACCTGTCTACTACATCTGTGATATATTGCGGTAGGAATGGTTGGATGATGCTATAAATTCCTAGTGCAGAAATGCTGATTGTCATCCTGCAGCAACCCACTGGCCAACTCTGTGATGCAGACATGACTGCCTCTCTGTATATCAAAATGCCATTTCCTTCTAATATAAACAATTAAATATAACCATAACTGTAGCCAACTGCTCCTTGCCAGCAATTTATATTTACCACATTAGATTTAGCTTGATCTTTAGCTTTGTAATATGGTAGATTTCATGTTGATAATATACAATAGTAGTAGAGGTTTCAGAACAGGGAACATAAGAGCCTTGCAAGCAATGTGTCAAATGAAACCTTAAAGGAAAATGGTTTACAGTGTACATCAGAAAACAGATACTAGTGATTTCTAGCATCTTGAATACCATCCAACCATATCTGTGCTGATAGAACAGTAACAAAGTCAGGCTTTTTATTGCCAAAGTTGTGGTTGGGTTATGCTAGAAGATCCTATAATCACCAGTGAAAGAACAGAATAATCTAGGCATCATAGAATCCTCAATTCCATCCCCTAAAGCACACTATATTTATCCTGTGAATATCTCTGTTGTTCCATTGCTCATAGTAAGCATAAAATAATATGGCCACCTAAGCATGGGTCTGTAGCATCAGGGAGCTGACAAAAGATGCACAATAACAATGTGCCCAAAAAAGAAAGAAGGAGGGAGGTTTCTGTTTCAGGTATGGGGTGTGGGAGGCAAAGTGAATAATGAGACCAGGCTGCTCTTAAGCATGTTTCTGTATTACTGTGGAGCTGGCTTGTGAGAGAACTACAGGAACATGGCTCTGAACAGCCAGTTGTGATCATTGCCTGAGACATGGAAGAGCCAGCTGTGAGTGCCAGCTTTCACTGCCGCATCTGCTGCTGCTCATTTCCTCAGTATAAACCCTTTAAAAAAAGAGGCTCTCTACATCACTGCATGCACAATGAGGAATCACAGAGAGAGGCCATTTATTTTGTTCACTGCAAACATTGTCTGGATTGCATGCCATCTAGTCTGGGGTCTTTTCCTTTTTAAAAATGTTGCTGGAGACAAAGCTCATCTGTTTTTCTGCACCTTAGAATGCTGGGATTTGGGGGTGTCATGTAAAGCCCTTGTCATTTTATATAAAGCTTGAGATTTTGGGCTTGGACAACCTTGAACTACGCCACCTATGGTTAGACTTAAGCGTAGCACACAAAATTATCTGCTGCAATGTCCTACCAGTCAATGACTACTTCAGCTTCAACCACAACAATACAAGAGCACATAACAGATACAAACTCAATGTAAACCGCTTCAGACTTGATTGCAGAAAGTACAACTTCAGCAACCGAGTGGTCAATGCCTGGAATGCACTACCTGACTCTGTAGTTACATCCTCAAATCCCCACTCCTTTAACCTCAAACTATCCACTATTGACCTCACCCCATTCCTAAGAGGTCTGTAAGGGGTGTATAAGTCCACCATCGTGCCTCCCATCCCTGTCCTATTGTCCCCATTTATTCATACCTATTTCCTGTATTTTTACTCATGTTTATACTTATACCCGTTATCTTGTAAGCGATTGACAAATCAAATAAATAAATAAAATAAAACATTTGTGCAAAAGAAGGAAATGTATTACCACCTCTAAGGCTGAGGACAGATTGGTAGGCGATGAAAAGTGGTTTGTCCTGCCATTGTCAAGGTTTATTAGTAAAAATATGACCATACTATCAATTTTCAGACATAAAGGAAGATATAGTCTTCACACGCACATTAAACAAATCACACATCTATTCCACCAGCAAATTATACCTGTATAATTTAGCATATTCCAGTGACACTATTTCTACCTGCAACCTTACTTTTTTTCACTTGTCACAATACAGGTAGTCCTCGACTTATAACAGTTCATTTAGTGACTGTACGGTTACAACACCACTGAAAAGATGGCACTAAATTATGATTTATGTCCATTTTCACACTTACGACTGCTGCAGCATCCCTGTGCTCATGTCATCAAAATCCAGGCTCAGCAACTGACTCATATTTATGACTGTTGCAGTGTCCCCAGGTCCTGTGGTCCCCTTTTGCAACCTTTTGACAAGCAAAGTCGATGGGGAAGCCAGATTCACTTAACAACCATGTTACTCACTTAACAACTGCAGTGGTTCGCTTAACGACTGTGGTCATAAAATGGTCCTAAAACTCACTTAACAAATACCTTGCTTAGCCACAGAAATGTTGGGCTCAATTGTGGTCATATGTGGAGGACTACCTGTATGACATCCTTTTCAACATTTTTGTCTGAAATATTAATATGGATTTCATTTATTTCAGTTCTACCCTTTCGTCCTATAAACTGCCCCATACAAATCTCTACAATAGTCCTTCCAGTATTCAATTCACTTCTGCTTCATCACAAATCATTTAATCACTTTTCCTAACCTTCTGATAAACATCTTGCTTTAGACTTCCTCACACATTTCAAAATATTTGTTTTAATATTCATCAGAATCATTGTGCATTTTCTCTGCATCTCTGAATCTTAACTATTCCTTTTTGTCTCTGATTACATTCTCTTTCACCTATCTTTGAATGTGTATGTCATATTAATCATTTTCCTTCATCATACCACCATGCAACCTTTGTCTTGTTTCCCATAGAATAACTCCACATACTTCTACAACACTCTATACCACAATCATTTTTACTCACATCCAAATAGCTTCTGTATCACCATCTTTCCTTTTATTCATTTTCCATTCATTCAGCTGTTGGCTAAATCTATCTACAAACCACTCAAAATCCAAATCAATTGCACAGCCAACCAGAGACCGTACAAGACCCATCACAGGATGCCTACTGATGACTCACATCTAACCAACACAAGACCCTCACTTGACACACCCACACTCAAAGCCCTTATAAACAGAAGAACACTGACAGTGACATTCCCTAAACTCTGCTGAAGATGTTACATACTCAGGTAACAAAATCTGCAGAAACCAAACCACAAGCTCAGAAAATGAACCTTCACACACACACTCAAATCTATCTTGTTTATAATAAAATATTGAGGCATGTAATATGCTGAAATGCTCAAATATTATTACACTTTATGCATATATGTTAGAATTATGCTATCAAGCATAAACGACTACTCTGGTTAGTATCTATGATTATTATCTTTCAGGGTGATATAATCACTATGATCAGTCAAATGGATGAGAATTGGGCAGAAGGAAAATTGGGTGACAGAATAGGAATTTTTCCCATCTTGTTTGTGGAGGTAAGAACAGTTTATTGAGCGTTCTATGAATATACACCCATACCACACAATCTCACAGAACGTTCTTTGTCAGCACATTTGATCATGGCTTGCACTTTCAATCTTCAGAAGGAAAAGGCTATCCTTGAAATCCATCAGATGGTTGTTTAAAGTGAGCTAACATACCCATCAATTGACAGACAACAAGAAATTAAAAGCAATCGGAAGCCTCACTAGTGAGGAATTGGAAATAGTGAATGGAACAAAATAATCTTGCCTTTAAAAGTTTGTAGTATATGCTGTGTACAGCCAAGGCTACTAAATGAGCTAAGGCTGGTAATAATGTGTGTGTATATATGTGTGTGTAGACAGTCTGAAGCTCGCCACTAATAAGATTGAGTGGCTATGGATCTTAGGATCACACAGAACTGTGCTATCTTTAATTCTGAAAGGGTTTCCACTTCTCCATTCAAAGTTAATGCGCCATTTGGGAGTTTTCCTGAACTTACAGCTCCTGCTGAAGCATAGGTAGTGGTAGCCAGGAAGGCCTTCACACTGATTTATCTTTTCCACAATTGCCTGTTTCTGGATTGGGAAGCCTTCCATACAGTGTTGGGCTATCTTTGAAAGCCATTCAGAAGCTGCAGCTGGTCCACCATAAGCATGTGACAGTATATCCATGTACACATTTCTGTTGTATGACTACAGTAGTTATCTGTAAGCTTACAGGTACATTTCAAGGTGCTGAGTATCACCCTCAGGTCAAAAGAGCTCATTATCTTGAAACCATCTGTCTCATACATTTCTGCCCATTCTGTTCATTCCAACAGAATTGGTCTCAGATTAGACTCTGCCAACTGATGGAACTTAGAATGTGATCTTTCTCTGTCACAGCTCCTGCTCTACACGAAACAGCAACAGACACACCCCAGATTTGTATGTCCCCCCCCCTCTTGGCCTCATTCAAACTAGCCCTCAAAAACTCTGAGTTAAATTGTATGGTGGCACTTTCTGAGAATGCTATACATTAAGAAGGTGTTGTCAACTCATAAAACATTCCTATGCCTGTTTTAGTAGTTGCCATAAAAGGGGAAAGCGAAAATACATTCCAACCCTTATCTTTAAAAGATTGTAACTAAAATACCAGAGTTTTGCCCGAGAATATATTTAATTGGAAAACATGAATGATGACACCCAGCCTGTGAACGTGCTCAATTGGAGAATCTGGTTTATGAGACACTCAGGGGAAACAGGGTCACAGATGACTATAAATTACGTATGCCAGAGTTGACTTCATACAGGGCAGTTACCAGTATGCTGCCTCTAATGAATCCTTTGAAGTTTATTGAAGTTTGGCTCAAGAATCATGATTTAATTAGAGCGATTGCTGGAATCCTGACAGGTGTGTTTTATTCTTTCTAAGTGTTTCACTATCCTCCTTTTGTTACTACTGTTAATTCAATTTTTTAAAGTATTGCATGCCACTCAGCATCACTAGAAAGTTGAATGGCTTTGCAAATTGGCAAAACATCAATAAGATTGTTAAATAAGCCATGACTTGGCACCGTGGTCTGCCATTCCACACACAAGTTAGCATATTGCTAGAGATACCTATTCAAGCCATTCCTGGAATTTCAGTTCTGCAACTTAAAATGTTTAGATTGCTATCAAGAAAGTCACGTCTTTTTCTCCCTCCTGTTCCTTTTCCAGCCAAATACAACAGCACAGCAACTTCTTCAGAGGAGCAAAAGTTACCAGTCTTCTCCCTTGAAATGTGCTTCTCCTTTACAAAGGTTCTTACCTAGATCAAAAGTGGAGTCACCCACTTTTGGCAAAGGATCTGAATCTAGAAGGAAGACCATGAGACAATTCTCTATTACAACTGCCCTAAACACCCTCAACAGGATGGTCCATTCACCCACAGCAAGGCAAACTTTGGATATCAGTTCTCCTGTGCTCATCAGTTCTAGCAACCCTTGTGTGACTGCAAAGCACCAAGAGAAATTAGAAGCCCATATAACATACCAGACCAGGTAGATGCATTGGTTTTTCCACCTTTTCTTTCATGATTTTGTTCTTTCTCCCCCATTATCTCTATTCTCCCCCATTATCTCTACCTAAGGAAAAGGTAAGTGAACAAACAATAGACTTCAGCGTAGGCACTCTAAGGATGTGGTTTTGCTTACCAGGCAACAAATTGAAAAGCAAACGGAAAGAGGGATTAATTCTGGCTTCTAAAAACATTCTCTCTCATGCTCTGCTGTGCAACAGATGAAAGAAGCTGGGGCCAACTCATTGGATTATCTCAAATGAGGCCCCGGACATTGTTCATTGTTGTAGTTTAATTTAGTCTTTACCAAAGTTTTCACAAGTTTATTTTTCGTTTGTAAAACTTGTGAGCATTTTTTCTAACTTGAAGTGCTTGAAATGTAAAACAAAAAGGCAATGAAATGGATTGAAATGAAGACACATAGTTTAATAAAGTCAAAATGCAAAACCAAAGATTTTTTCAAAAAATGAACTAAAATGAAAAATGAAAATAAATGCCATTACAGATCATGATCTATTGGTGGAATAAACCAATAGATGGATTTTAGACAGTAATCCTAAACCCAGAAACTTTCTAGAGCAGAAGAGGGGCCTCTACATCTAGTCTACAACCCTCCATCCTTTGGTAGGAGGAGGTTTGGGCCCTTACACTAGTAGTAGCACCAAAATTTATCTGCAAACTGATAAATAATGAGTGCATAATTTTATGATTTTCTGCAGGAAAAATCCAAGCACTTTAAATGTCAGAAATCTGCAACAAAGTGAATAGGTTTATTAATGTCTGATATCTCCTATAGGACAGTGATGCAAAAATCTACTCTGATGTCCTATCACTGCTGTGCAGCCATCACCATTGGCTGCAAGAGGTTTAACCTTCTATTCTGGAGAATAGATACTATTTCTAAGAAGATTTCAGTGGGTGTTCTCTATAGCTTACCTAAGTAAATCCTACATTGCAAGGAATGTTTTATTCATTTGGAAAATTGAAGTTATTGTATACAGTGCTATATGTACACTATTTTCCAAATTAATCAAGAAATTTTGTACAAGCTATATAAAATCAGATAATTTACAAGGCAATATCCTGAATTTATAAAATTAATTTCTTTTGTCCTAATAAAAAGCATTAGTCAATATAACTCATTAGCATATCATGTTCTTATTTCTTTGGGTAGATGAACTAAACCATTATACTATCCATGGCTTAGTTCTTAGGTCACTGAATCCGTACATTATATACTAAAATTGCCTAATTTATTTTAGAAATTGCCCAAGAATAGGATTGGTGGTCTTGAAAAGCTGCAGTGATGAGATGGGACCATGTGGGTCATTCCCATGCCTTTGCTTGGGTTCAAGGATTATAGTCTAAAGAATGATAGGCATGGCTAGTTTTGAAAGCATTAATCATCTATTTGGAAAGAGGATCCCAGATTCAGTTTCCCAAATAAAAATTACTTAACTCAGAGCAGGCTAATACAAAAATCTTATGTGATATGTGTATGCTTCACACAAATGCCAGCAATGTCCACCTGTAAGAAAAGGAGGGGACAAATGACAAAACATGCATTATAGTGTTACAATGCAAACCCAGTGATGTTGGTTTTGAATGCAATAAATGAATATCTGGAGTTTGCATTGTGACGCCACAGAATAGATGTCATTATTTTTTCATGATGGTTTATAGCTAATGCCTGTAATCTCCAGGTTCCCTGTTGAGCTCTTTTCAGGAACAATGATCAGCTAAAGCATCGATATGTTCTAGTTGAAAGAGCCATTTGTCAGTGGTATCAACTATTACATTTTCTAATTTTGAATTTTATTTTAAAAGGCCAATAATACAAATGACTGTTCGGAATTCTGAATTTTTACTACCTGTTTATCCTTCCAATTTTGCAAAACTTCAGCGGGCATGAATACCATTGAAAATAGCAAAATAATATTTTATACATACTATTTTACACATACTTATTCTCTAAGTCTTGCAGAACCAGCTCACTTTTCTGGAGCTACGTATAAAGTTTACTTGACTATGAACAGTGACAAACCCAAGGGTTACTCATTCTTCTGCATCAGCACTGAAATTTAATTCTTAAAACCAGCAGGCAATGTTAATGAAGATTAAAGAGGGTTGAGATATATATCAGACTAAGCAGTAAAATGTAGAGAAGTAAATCTCTACCATTAAGCCTGTCTATAAGACAGAAAGTCTCTTCCAAAATAAGACAGTTTCTTTGCTCCTATTACAATGGAAAGATCTGTCTCATGAGTCTTTAAAACCACCACCGAGTCAGGGAGGAACAAAATTAAGGACTAATTCACTTCATTCCTGCATATTTGTTACTCAGCAAGATTCGGAAGAATGGAAAGAGACAGAAAAGATCTTTGAAACAAGCCAATCCAGTATGGCCTGAAGCATTTGTTTGTCAGAGCCATTAGCTGCACTTAACCAGACTTGACTGATGTGATCTGTGTTCAGATTTGTTCAGAAATTAGCAAGAAACCCCAGAGAGTCATTTAAAGCGAGAAGCTGAAAAAAAAATTCCCATAAGAGAACAGTGGCAAACCACTTCATATTGTTAGCAAGGGTCAAATTCAGTTGACCTCAGACTTTCATTGCCTTATGGGTTTATTTGATCGTTTCTATTTTCTGAAACATAAGTTCCAGGACAACTCTAAAGCACTCTTTTGCTTAAAAAGTGGAACCTGTGGAGATTGAAGGGATTATTACCAGGAGTTGAGGAAGAAGGATTGGAGGTTACAAGTGGCAAGTAGATTGCCCATTAAGGGTAGATACAGTGGTTACCACTGAGTGGAACTCCACATTGAGTGGTACTTGCCTGGTTAAATGTTGCTACAGAAATGTTGTTTCTGTAAGTTGCTACAGAAGGCAGATATGGATATACTACTAGAATTTGAGTCATCTGCAATAGGTTAGCCAGATGTTCTGTCCCTCAGTTGTTTTGGAACAGTTCCCTCAACAATTGCTCAAACTAAAATTTGTCCTACTACTTCGAAGTGGAAAGGATCCTTTAATTCACCATTGCTCCCAATCCATAAATGGTATTGCTTAGGTAAATGGTAATAGACTTATACTTAATATAGGATATATTATATATAGATGCTGGGATCAGCATCTACACCTTGGGGCCGTGGTAATATGGCCTATGCTGTCTGTGTCGGGAGCTGTGCCGGAAGCTGTGCCGCTAGAAGTTTGCCATCTGACCCGGCTTGTTTTGCTGGGTCAGAATATCAACAACGGCTGTTCTACGGCTTCCACTGCTTGCCGGGAGACTTGCCATCTGACTCAGGACTGGAGGACGCAAGTAGAGGTGATTGGCTGGTGAGGGCATCGGCCCTTAGTGGCATCTACCATGCCTGGACCATCTTTCCTCCCCCCAATCTGTCTTCAGTTGCCTGGGGCCACATGGTGTGGTGGGAGCATGCCATGTTGTTTAGCACCACTGAGGTGAGAGACCAGTGGTGTTTTGCCCCCTGGACTAGAGCTATCCTGATGACTGTTCCTCGGTGAGAGAGAGGATTTTGAGCTGTCTCAGAGTTCACAGAACTTACTTCCCGGTGGGTAGTGAGAATGCCACCGGGCGGAAGTCTTCTGTTGTTTTGGCTCTAGAACTGACTGACCATCGGCGAACTGAACTTTTACCATCTTTTATCATCTATTCTGGACTTGACTGCTCCCTAGCAATAACCACTATGGGATATATCTACTCTTCTCTTGAGCTGCGGGCGCTCAGGGGTGTTCCCCTGTCCCTGAGATGTCCCGCTGCTTTGTCAAAGCCCCTCCTCGATGACGGGTTTATTATTCCCGAGAGGGGGCATAGCATGACCAAGGGTTTTAAATTTTGTTTATCTCGGAAGGGGAGGTTTTTAAAATTTCTAATTGGTCGTCTTAAGGGGTTAGGGAGGGGGGCAGAGGGGTCTTTCTGCAGCCGGGGCACGGTAGGGAGGGGGGGGGGGGGGGGGGGGGGGGGGGGCTTCGGGGTGTGAGGTGGGGACCGCGATCCCCAGGGTGGTTGGAATTGGCAGAGGACGTCGAGGCACAGGGCCATATCATGTGTTGGGAGCACGCACCCGCCATCTTTGTGCGGTGGCCGCTCCGACCCTGTGGCCTCCTCCCTAGGGAGCATCGGAATTGGGATCCCTGGCCTTAGGTTGGTGTATTTTAATGCCAGGTCCGTGGCTAATAAATCTTCCCTCCTCCGCGAGATCATTGAGGAGGAGGCTGCGGACCTGGCTTGTATCACGAGACCTGGTTGGGCCGGAGGGAGGTGTCCCTCTGGTTGATTTATGCCCTCCAGGTTTTCGGGTTTGATCCGACCACGGGCTCAGGGTAGGGGTGGTGGGGTGGCCGTGGTTATTAGGGAGACCCTGTTTCCAAGGGAGGTCACTGTTGCAGAGATAGGCGGGAGTGAGACCCTCCTTGTGAGGTGGGGGCCTAGTGGTCAGGTGGGCCTGCTGCTTACATACCTTTCCCCCAGCTGTGTGGCAGCGGCCCTACCTGGGCTTCTCGACCTCCTCTCTGGGGTGGCGGTGGAGCTCCCGGATCTTATGGTTCTGGGGGACTTTAATCTGCCTTCCCTGGGGGGAGCATCGGGTTTGCCCAGGAGTTCATGGCTTCTATGGAGGCTAGGCCTGACCCAGTTGATTCAAGGCCCGACTCATGGGGGGGGAATACTCTTGACCTAGTTTTTGTCTCTGAGCGGTGGCGGAGTGACAGAGGGCAGGCTACTTTGACAGCCTTGCCCGTTCCATGGTCTGATCACTATCTCCTACGGCTGGTCTTCCAACAGGCCGCCCCCACTGCTGGGAGGAGGAGCCACTTAGGTGGTCCGCCCCAGGCGCCTGATGGACCCTGAAAGGTTCCAGGCAGAACTGGGGGTTTTCCCTCTTCCCTTGCTCACGACTCTGCCGAGGATCTGGCAGTGGCCTGGCAACGGGCTGCGTCGGAGGCCCTCGACAGGGTTGTCCCCATGCGTCCCCTTACACGTCGTGGATCCCGGTTTGCTCCCTGGTATACTGAGGAGCTCCGGGAGATGAAACGTCGTCGTAGGGGTTTAGAGAGCAGGTGGAGGTCTACCCGTTCTCAATCCGATCGTGCCCAGCTAAGAGCCTACATTAGGACTTACCTGGTAGCTATGGAGAGGCGAGAGAGGTCTTATCTCTCCACTCTCATAGCGTCCGCAGATAACCGCAGCCGCCCTGTTTCGGGTTACCCGTTCCCTCCTTCGGCTTGAGGGGGGGGACCACTGCGGGGCAGGGCTGAGGAGTTTGGTCAATATCTGGCGGATAAGATCGCTCGCATTCGGGACGGGTTGTCCTCTGATTTGCAGTGGTCGAGGAACGAGTTGTGGGTAGTCTGGCCACTGTTATCTGGGATGAGTTTGATCCTGTTTCGAGGATGAAGTGGACAGGATTATGCGGCGACTGAGTTCCACCACATGTTTGTTGGACCCGTGTCCCTCCTGGCTGACTTATGCCGCCAGGGAGGCCACCTGCGGTTGGCTCCGGGCAGTTGTCAACGCTTCATTGAGGGAGGGTGTCTTCCCTCCGCCTTGAAGGAGGCGGTGGTGAGACCCTCCTGAAGAAGCCTGCCTTGGACCCGACCGTGTTAGACAACTTTCGTCCGGTCTCCAACCTTCGCTTTTGGCGAAGGTTGTTGAGAGTGTGGTGGCTCAGCAGGTTCCGCTTTTCCTGGATGAAGCGGACTACCTGGATCCGTACCAATCGGGCTTCCGACCCGGTTACAGCACGGAGACGGCATTGGTCGCGCTGATGGATGATCTTTGGAGGGCCGGGACAGGGGTTTCCTCTGTCCTGGTCCTATGGACCTCTCAGCGGCTTTCGATACCATCGACCATGGTATCCTTTTGCGTCGCCTCGGGGGGTTGGGAGTGGGGGGCACTGTTCTTCAGTGGTTCTCCTCCTACCTCTCGGGGCGTCGCAATCGGTGTTAGTGGGAGGGGTTCGGTCGACCCGAGGGCTCTCTCTTGTGGGGTCCCGCAGGGGTCGGTCCTTTCCCCTCTCTTATTTAATATCTACATGAAACCGCTGGGTGAGATCATCCGTGGCTTTGGGGTGAAATTCCATCAGTACGCTGATGATACTCAGCTGTACTTTTCACCCCTGGCCAGATCAGCGATGCCCTCTCCTGATGTCCGGTGCTTGGATGCGGTACGGACCTGGATGAGTAGGAACATGCTCCGACTCAACCCGGCCAAGACTGAGTGGCTTTGCGTGTCGGCGTCGGCCCAGCCAGGATTGTTTATCCTTGGCCATAGGGGGGGAGGTGTTACCCCCTGTGGATAGGGCACGGAATCTGGGGGTCCTCCTGGATGTACGGCTCCGGTTGGAGGAGCAGGTGGGGGCCGTCGCCAGGGGGGCCTTTGCCCAGCTCCGTCTTGTTCGACAACTTCGCCCTTTTCTGGATCGAGACGCCCTACGCACGGTTACTCATGCCCTTGTCACCTCGAGACTCGACTACTGCAACGCTCTCTATCTAGGACTGCCCTTGCATACCATCCGGGATTGCAGTTGGTGCAGAATGCGGCCGGCGGGTGGTGATGGGAGTTACCCGGTTCTCCCATGTTACCCCCCTCCTGCGTGGCCTGCATTGGTTGCCGATTGCGCTCCGGGTGAGATTCAAGTTTTAGTTTTAACATTCAAAGTCCTACACGGCATGGGTCCCCAATATCTGAGGGAGCGTCTTCTTCCAATAGCTAGCTCCGGCCGCCCTGTGCGGGCTCATAGGCAAGGACTCCTCGGGGTCCATCGGCGGTCCATGCCGGTTGGTACTTCCCCGACGACGAGCCTTCTCTGTTGCGGCCCCTGGAGCTCCGTCTGGCCCCTGATCTCCGTACCTTCCGCCGCGAATTAAAAACTTGGTTGTTTGACCAACCCGGCTGTGACCCTCCTTGGGGGGAGGGATGGGTTTTTTAATATATTTTATTGTTGTGTCTTATATTTGGGCTTGTTAGTTTAATGTCTTTTTAATATTTATTGTTCTGTGTTTTTAGCTGTGAGAGCCCCGAGTCTTCGGAGATGGGCGGATACAAGTTCAAATATAAATAAATAAATAAAAA